>PVJH01006676.1:0-86049 GCA_004026705.1 Nesogale talazaci
TCCTCTTTGTGCAGTAGCTGTTCTGAGTGGGATCATTGCCCTGAAGGTTCGGTGGGCCAGGATGCATGTCATTCTCTCTTCCTCCCCTTTCGTTTGTTCTCATGTGCTCTGGTCAGGTTTATCTCACTCCCCAAGCTTCAGCTTCAGTGCTGGCCTCCAAGGCAACTTCCTCTGGTAGAGAGGTGGCTGCCCCTATAGTTGGGGTTGGGTTTGTGTTCTCAGGCCCCTCCACTGGCTCTCCACTCCATGCTGTCATGCTGCATTCACATACTGGGTCTCCGGGTTTAAGTTTGGTCCCACTTTCCCTCTGGAGATATAAAAAATATGCTTCCCTTTGATGGTTTAGTGCCTCCTTCCCTTTCTACACATCGCCATCTGCCTCCCCTCCCTCCTTGATGGCTATCATATGTAGCCTTAGATTTGATCTGGCCCCTGCCATATTACCTGGGCCTTCTCCCAGGTTTTTCTCTATAGAGTCGTTTTTTCTGATGCTGCTTTCCAATTTTAAAATTATTAATATGCTTACCTCAGCGGATTCATATTGCACATGTCCTTTTGGGCTTGGCTAACTTCACTTAGCATAAATTCCTCCATTCTTCCCATGCAGTGACATGCTTCATATGTTCATCACTGCTTTTCAGTGTTGCATAGTACTTCATTGTATGTATGTACCATAGCTTTTTAATCCATTCATCAGTTGATGGGAATATGGACTGCTTCCAACTCCTTGCAATTGTGAACTGTGCTGCGATGAACATTGGAGCACAGATCTCTGGTCGTGGATTGTCGCTTGTCTCTTCTGGGTATATGCCCAGCAGGGGAATTGCTGGTCTTATGGTAGTTCAATTTCCATCAGTTTTGGGTATCTCCAAATTGATCTCCATAGTGGCTGTACATACCTGCAGGTCCACCAGCAGTGGATAAGCGACCCTGTCTCCCCACAGCCTCTCCAGCATTTGTTACACTCTGACTTTTTGAATTGAGCTATCCTTGAGGGTGTTAGGTGGTATCTCATTGTTTTGATTTGCATTTCTCTTATGGCTAATGATCGGGAGCATTTTCTCATATATATATTGGCCTCTCTGATTTCTGCTTCTGTGAAACTTCTGTTTAATTCTTTTGCCCATCTCCTCGGTGGGCAGTTAGTTTTGCTCTTTTTGGAAGCTATCAGGGTATTGTAGATTTTAGTAATAAGACCTTTATCTGATTTGTCATTGCCAAAGATGTTTTCCCAGTCTGTCTGCTCTCTTATTACTCTCTTGGTGACTTCTTTCGATGTGCACAGGTGTTTAATCTTTAATATATCCCATTTGTCTATTTGAGCCTCCTCTGTGTTTGCGTCTTTCCCTATTTCTGTTAGCCTATGTAGTCCTTGTGCCAGTGTTCTCAGATTTTTCCCAATTCCCTCATTGATAGCCCTAATAGTTTGGGGTTTTACTTCAACGTCTGTAATCCACTTTGAATTTATTCTAGTGCATGGAGTGAGGTAAGGGATTTACTTCATTTTTCTACAGGTAGATATCCATTTTTTCCAGCACCACTTGTTGAAAAGGGGATCTGTTTCCCATTTGATACTTTTGGGGCCCTTATCAAAGATCAGTTGTCTGTATGCTTGTGTTTTTATTTCTGGATTTTCAGTTCTTTTCCATTGGTCTGAGTATCTGCCATTATGCCAATACCATGCTGTTTTGATCACTGTGGCTAGATAGTATGTGCGAAAGTCAGGTAGGGCAAGCCCTCCCACGATGTCCTTCTTGAGGAATTCTTTACTAATTCTGGGCTTCTTCCCTCTCCATATGAAGTTAGAAATCATTTTTTCATTTCTTCGAAGAAGGAGGATGGTAATTGTATCGGTATTGCATTAAACTTATATAGTGCCTTGGTTAGGACTGTCATCTTGACTACATTGAGTCTTGTGATCTACAAACATGGGATATTTTTCCATTTCTTGAAGTCATTCGTGGTTTCTTCTAATAGTGTTCTGTAATTTTCCTCATGTAGATCTTTTGTTCTTTTTGTCAGGTATATCCCTAGATATTTCAATTTATGCTTAGCTATTGTGAAGGGTACCTCTTTTTTTATCCCTTCTTCTGTGGTCTTATCTGATGTGTACAGCAGACCAATTGACTTCTGGTTGTTGATCTTGTATCCTGCCACTCTGCCATACTCCTCTAATGTTTCCAGTAATCCCTTTGTGGAGTTTTTGGGGTTTTCCATATACATAATCATATCATCCACAAATAATGATAATTTCACCTCTTCTTTCCCTAGCCGTATACTTTCTATGTCTTTATTTGCCTTATGCTGTTAGCTAAAACCTCCAGTACAATATTCAACAATAGAGGGGACAATGTACATCCTTGTCTGGTCCCCTTTTTCAGTGGGATTGTGTTTGTCTTTTCTCCATTGACTATCACATTGGCTGTTGGTTTTTCATGTATTGCTTGTAATGTCTTGAGGAATTTTCCTCCTATTCCCATCTTCTTGAGTGTCTTAAACATGAATTGGTGTTGAATATTGTCATATGCTTTTTTGGCATCTATGGATATGACCATATTATTCTTATATTTTTTCCTGTCAATATGGTGAATGATACTAATTGTCTTTCGTATGTTGAACCACCCCTGCATTCCAGGTAAGAACCCCACTTGGTCAGGATGAATTATTTGTTTTATATACTTTTGTATTCTATTGGCCAGTATTTTATTAAGGATTTTTGCATCAATATTCATTAGGGATATTGGTCTGTAATTCTCAATTCTTGTGGGATCCTTGCCTGGTTTGTGTATCAGTGTTATACTGGCTTCATAGAAGGAGTTTGGGAGTTTGCCATTTTTTCTATGCTTTGGAAGAGCTTGTGTAGGGTTGGTGTCAGTTCTTCCCTGAATGCTTTGTAGAATCCTCCTGTGTAGCCATCTGGTCCAGGTGATTTCTTTGTTGGTAGTCCCTTGATAACCTTTTCTATTTCTTCTATTGTTATGGGTCTGTTAAGATTCTTGACACCCATTGGAGACAATCTAGGAAGAGATTGCTTTTCCAAGAATTTGTCCATATCTTCCAAGTTGTTGAGTTCATTGGAGTAAAGATCTTTTAGTTCTGAGTGACTATTCTTTTTATTTCATTATGATCAGTTCTGATATCCCCTCTATCATCCCTTATTCTTGTTATTGAAATTTTCTCTCTCTTTTCTTTGGTTAAGTCTGCCAATGGTTTATCAATTCTGTTAATTCTTTCAAAGAACCAACTTTTAGGAGCGCTAATTTGTTCCATTGTTTTCTTATTTCCCCCCTCCTGAATCTCAGCCCTGATTTTTATTATTTCTTTTCTTTTGCTATTAGTGGGATTATCCTGCTGACTCTGCTCTAGTTGTTGTAAATTCTGTGTCAACGTATCAGTTGTGAGATGCTCTTCCTTTTTCAGGTGTGCCTGTATTGCAATGAAACTTCCTCTTAAGGCTGCCTTTGTTGTGTCCCATAAGTTTGGTGTGTTGTGCTTTCATTCTCAATGGTTTCTAGAAATTTTTTAATTTCCTTTCTGATCTGGGCCAGCACACATTCCTTTTGCAATAGAGAGTTATTCATTCTCCAACTATTTTCTCTAGTTCTCCTTACCTTCCTTTTGTTGATTTCCAACCTTATGGCAGAGTGGTCTGAGAGTGAGTTCTGTATGATATCAATATGCTTAAATTTATGTAGATTCTCCTTATGTCCCAGTACGTGGTCTATCTTTGAAAAACTTCCATGTGGGGCTGAGAAGAATGTGAAATGCTTTTCCTTTGGATGAATGACCCTGTAGATATCTACCAAGTCAAACTATCTATTTGTAGTATTTAGATCTCTCGCCTCCTTGTTGAGTTTCTTTCCCTGTGATCTGTACTTCTCAGAGAGTGGTGTGTTAAAGTCACCCACTATAATTGTTGAGGCTGTAATTTCTTTTTTCATCATATGAAGTGTCTGGTTTACATATTCTGCAGGTCTCTCATTCGGGGAATATATATATAAGATGCTTATTGGATCATTGTCTACCCTTCCCTTAAGCATTATATAGTGTCCTTCTTTGTCTCTTATTATGGTTAGCACTTTGAGGTCAATTTTATCTGATATTAGGATTGCTACTCCAGCTTTTTTGGAATTTCTGTTTGCTTGGTATATTTTTCTCCAGCCTTTGATTCTCAATATATTTTTTTCTGTGATCTTAAGATGTGTCTCCTGTAGGCAGCAGATTGAGGGGGTATATTTTCTAAGCCAGTCTATTAATTTCTGTCTCTTAAGGCCTGAGTTCAAACCATTAATATTTAGGGTTATTACATCTATCTGTGCACTCTGTGTTGTCATTTTATCGCTCTTGGATTGGATGTTTTTCTATTTCTATAGGTTGTGTCAATATATGTCTGTGGTTCATTCTTGCCTTTCTTCCATCTCTGAGCCAGGGTTAGGGTTATCTTGGGGGCTGTTATCCCTTTGACTGTTTCTGGGTAGATTCATTCTGAGTGTGTTAGGTCGTTGTTGTTCTTCTTCTCCCAGTGGGTCGGTGAGAATCTTTTGTAGAGCTGGGTTCCTTTTGGCATATTCTCTGAGATTTTCCTTGTCTGGAAAGACTCTTACTTCTCCATCAATTTTGATAGATAATTTGGCTGGATAGAGTATTCTTGGGTTTGCATCATGTTCGTACAATTTTCGGAATATGCTGCTCCACTCTCTCCTCTTCTTCATCGTTTCCATTGATAGGTCCGAGCATATTCTTATCTGTTTGCCTTTATATGTGATTGCCCTTTTTTCCCTAGCTGCTCTCATAATTTTCTCTTTTTCTTCATAATTGGATAGTTTAACCACTATATGTCTTGGTGTTTTCTTCTTGGGGTTTAGTCTAGCTGGTGTTCTTTCCGCCTTCTGTATGGTTATATGGCTTTCATTCTTTAAGCTAGGGAAGTTTTCCTCTAAGCATTCCCTCACTATTTTGGATGTTGGTTTTCTTGATGCCTCATCCTCTGGCAGACTGATAATCCTAATGTTGTTTCTTCTCATAGTATTAGCCAGGCATCTAATATTTTCTTCTGCTTCTCTCATAGACTTGTTAGATTTTTTTCTCCCACTTACTAATTTCTACTTGTGAGTCCTCTAGGTCACTTGTTCTGTTTTCTGTCTCCTCCACTCTCTGGCCGAAATCTGAGAGCTTACTATTAGTTTTTGATAGCTCACTCTTTAGTTCTTGGATTTCCCTTTGGTGCATGGCCTTTATCTCCTGTATCAATTCTTCTTTCTTCTTTAATGCGTCGCTCAAGAGCTGCATACGTGTTAGTAACATCTTGAAGATTTCTTTCTGTGGTTGATTGATCTCTGCATTTTCTATGACTGCTGATCTTCTTGCATCGGATCCAGTTTCTCTTTTCTTGATACTGTGGAAGCTGCTAGCTGTTTTTTGTTTGATTTATTCATATTAGGTGGCATTTTCTTTGGTGTTTTGTGGCCCTGGGGTCTCTCTTTAGGAGGCTGGTCTTATATTAGAGCTTCCCTCAGGAACTGTTTGCAGTTAGGCCTTGCAGATCTGATGGAGTGTGTTGGCTGAGCAGGGGAGTGGGTTTAGGGGATGGGGTAGGAGTTGGGTGGTCTGTTCCTCGCTAGGGGCGCTTGCCACAGATAGGTGGGAAAAAATCCTCTAGTACTCTATGATAGGGAGGACTGGCTGGCTGTTTACCCAGGAGACAATGTAAAGCGGGCCTCTCTGTCATGGGGCTTGAGGCAGGCGCCCTGAACTGGCAGCATCTGTGAGGAATGCCGGCGACTGCGGGCTTTCCTTTTGCTCCTCTTAGAAAGTGTGGCCCAGGTGGGCAGGCTTGGGTTTAGGGGATGGCTTGATCTTATCCTGAGCAGTGGTGGTGCCCTGAAGGTGCTCCTGGATGAGGGTCTCCGGGGTGGGGGAGGGGCTGGCCCTCCATTGTGCTGGGGACACAGGAGTCCCTGGGGGTGGGGAGCGAGAGGTGTGGGTCTGAGTGGAGTGTCCCCTGGGTACTTTGGGGTGGGGAGGACTGGTCCGCGATTAGGTGCGGGCGCTGATTAACTGCAGGTCCCAGATCTCAGGGTCCCAGAGTGGGCCGCCCTTGATTCCACAGGCACAAAGAACCCACAGCGTCTGTGCCATCGTGGGGAGCGCGGGCGTGCGGGTCGTGCCTGCTCCTGGTTCAGAGGAGGGCTCTGAGCTTTCCTGGAGTCACAAAACCCAATTTGAGAGCCCTACCCTTCCCTGTGTCACCCCCACTCACAGATCTCCAGGAGCTCTGGGCGTGGGCTTCCTATCTGGCGGCCATCTTCCCAGAGTCCCGGGAATTCTTGATGTAGAGAAACCACTTAATCCTTGTTAGGATTGTTGACCCAGTGAAATTCTGAAATAATAAATGCTGTTTTATTCCACTAATTTCTGAAATATTTTAGACACAAGAAATTAATAAGTTGATCATAAAAAAGAGTTTAAAGTAGAAGGAAGCTAAAAGTCATATAGATTTTAAGTATATTCTGTAAAACTGTATGATTTAGCGCTCTGGACAAAGGGAATCAGATTTTAAAAATCTATAAACTTATTGATAATACTTTTCTATGTAGGATAAATATACCAGATAATATCCTGTGCTACAGGGTTGAATTTGGCAAATATATACCTTATAAAAGGAGTGGAAATACCACATAGTGTTTCCAAAGCTGTAATTGTTACAGAAGACTACAGCGATTTTATCCTTTGGAGAAGCTGATAGGTATCAAACTGATGATCTTTGGATTAACAACCACGATTTTCCCATCCCAGAGAGTAAGTGAATTTATTTTTTGTATTAAGACATAAAATTCCTAAACAACTATGAAGAGGAGGTAAAGAAAAGCTACTTGATCTAGACTTTAAAATGCACAGCCTAATAAAAGCCTTGGTAAGCAAACAGTCTATGTATTGGGCTTCTTACTACTAAGTTTCTAGTTCAAAGGCAGCAGCACTTCTGTGAGAGAAAGATGAATGCTCTTGTAAAGACTGAGCAGAAGCAACATTTAAGGTCACTATGAATCAAGATCAACTTAATGCCAGTAAGCTCAGGCTTTTTGCTTTTGTGTTTGTTCAGTAGTTAGATGAGGCTCTGTTAGTCTGGGTAGAGTAGAGAAACAAATTCATAGACATGCATATGTGTATAAGAAAGAGTTTTATATACAAGGGTAACTGTACATTAAGAAAACATCCGGACCCATTGCAGTCCAATAGTAGCCCATATGTTTGATGCCAGTCTGTAAAGTCTTCTTCTGACTCATGGAGCATGTGCAATGACACCAGGACAATCACAGGCCAGTGGGTGTGATGTTCAGTGTATCCAGTGGTGGTAGAAGTATCGCAGCACTGACAGGGGTCTCCTGTGGCTCCTCTAGTTTCCAAAGTTCAGGGTCTATCAGTATGCTGTCATGTGTCTTGTCAACTGCAATTTCTTCCAAGGACTGAGCCATAAGTCTCTCACTCCCATGTTGGAAATATGGCAGGATTTCCCAGAAATCTCAGAGAAGGCCCTACCCACACAGGGGTTTCACTGTCTATCTCCAGATTGACAAAATAGACTCCACCCCTACACTCCCAATCCTGAAATTGACTTGGATTAGTGAGTGCCACATCCTCTCTGAGGGAAACTGAACTCAGCACAACCTCCCTCCTTTATGATGAAAGAATGAGTGGGTTTGTTTTCTTGATTAATCAGTTCATTGCCTGCAGGGGTAGGAGTGATACTTTACATTGTTTTGACGAATATGTCTGATATGTTTTTCATTTTTATCCCTAGATTTTCTGAAATTTAGTTCGGAAATATTTTAGGTGTTTCAGAAAGAATACTGGGAAAGTTTTAAGGTATTATTGTAGAGATAATAAATGCAGACAAAGTAAATTGGTAGAGAAAATAACTGATGCTATAAGCTTAGGTTCTTAGCCTATTCTTTTAATATTTGAAGAACAATTATAACAGAACCTTGAATACATCGGATATTTATATTCATTTCAAGCCCTTCCATTGTGACTTTATAAGAAATGAGTTACTTTTCGTAAATATTGGAAGTTAGTATTCTATAGTTTTGGAAAAACAATTTTGAGCACTCAAATAGCAAGACCATCTAAAACTATCTAATGCCACAGAATATAGCTGAAGAATAATTTAATGAATTTAGAAGACAAACTATGCACTTTGTGCCAAGCCTATCAAGGAAGATACAATTTCAATACCAATGGAATAAACTCCCACAAATTGATTTTCCTTTGTGTGCACTCATCAGTGTAAATACAATTAAATCGTAAAGCCTGTACTTGTTCAGGGAAGATGTTTTCTGTTCATATTAATGCTCTGTGGGTGCTTTGACTTCTGGTACTTTAATTGTTATATGAAACTACAAGTTCATGGGACTTTATCACAAAGGATTAAACCTGTGCATTTCTTTTACACTAAAAATAGTACTGTGACTTTTTTTATCCAGATAATATTAACAAGGATGTTCTTTTGAATGCAGCTAGACTAATTTGGAGATCTAAAAGATTTAAATTTCGAAGTACTGTAATTTCAATAAAATCAGGTGCAGTTTCTTCCAATTACATTAATATGAAAAACAAGGGCATTCTAAAGCCCTGTCTTTAGTTCTTTATTGCAAAATGTAAATCCCATGCAAGTACCACTTATTGGGAAGGTGAAATCGTACAAGCACCATACTGGTTTATAAACTCTTAATTCAAACACCTAATCTTCACAGAAACCATGGCAGTTAATATTCCTAGCCCTTATTTCCCAATGACAAAGCTGTGATTCAAGGATTATGATCTTGCCCAAAAGTCATACAGCTAATAAGATATGTTTATGGTTTATAGTTCATCTCTTGCTGACACCAAAGCTTGTACTACATGTAGAATAAGTAGCTACATTTTTCTCAGTGATACTGAATACTTGCCTAATAATAGAATGTTCTTTGGCTTTTTCTCTCTTTTTTTTCACCATGTTGATCTATGGCAGGAACCCTGTTTGCCCTGAACTACTAGCCACAAAGTCAGCGGTTTAAACTTACTATGAGAAAAAAGCAAGGCACTTTGTTCTTATAAAGCTTAGTATTCAGAAACCCTACCCATAAGGGTCACTATGAACTGGAATCAACTCAATGGATATTGCATAGTTTGGGGTTTAATCGTATTCAAGTACTCACACTTCACTACTGGTCCTTGCCATTAATGAGATCATATTCCTTGCTTATCAATGGGCTCATTTTATATGCAACAGGATGACATTGCAGAAAATCTTGTTTTCCATTCCTCATAGGCATGTCCCCTTCTTCTTACCAAACCCATGCAGAGGAATGTTATTTGATGGAAATTACTGGTGCAATCAAATTTCACCCAATTGCAATCTGCACACCCGCACTGTATATTCTTCATGCACATCTGACCTAGGACATCAAGCACGAGGTCTCCAGAAAGCATTAGCCACTCCAAAATCAGTTTTGTTCTCCTCTGAGGTATCGCATATAATTCTATGACAAGAAACAGTGATCAGCATGGCCCCATTTGAATCTTCAAATAAGGTCCTGTTGTAGTTACCTAAACTGGTGTCGATTGCCGACTTGAGAGGCTTGAGAGTGAAGGGGTAGAATCTAGTCTGTCATTTGGGGCATCGTCAATGAGACCTCTGTGTGAGCATAGTCTGCCCCTGAGAATTATGGGTATTCAGTAGTTCCTCCTTGGAGGCTGGAGACAACCTCTGTCTGCTTACCCATCTGCAGAATCTTTATGGAGAAGACACATGACACTATGCTGATAGAACTCATACCCTGAGAACTGGTGGAACCATGTGCAGACCCCTGCCAGTGCTGACATGCTTCTACTGAATACACAAAACTTTGCACCCTCTGTGATCTTTGGGCATTCAGCCATTTCATGCATTCATGAGTTTGAAGAGAACAGAGGACTTTATAGATTGGAATCAGACATATGGGCTGATATCAGATTTATGGACTTAATCTGGGCTGTGTTGTGGTATTTTCTCAATATTCACCTGCTCGTGTCTATAAAATTCTTTCTTATACACATATGTGTGTTTATGAATTTGTTTCTCTAGTCTACCCAGAGTAACACAGGTTCTATCTCAATCTCATCCTATTTCTTTTTTTTTTAGAAAATAACACCCTGCAAAGTGGTACTATAGCCACAGGCATATGTAATCTATATTACAGCATATCAGATAAGGGATTATGCCTGGATGATATTAATTGAGTTTAACTAAGAAACATGGTGTCCTCTTTCAGGCACAGGGCTCTGCTTACAGCATGTCCAAAGTTTGTGAAAGAAAGTCACACCAACCTTGCCTCTCAGAGGCATTCTAGCAGCACTTCTTCTAAAACAGATTAGTTTGCTCTTTTGGCAGATACGGGACTTTCAGAATTCTTTTCCAACACTTCACTTTAAATGCAACCAATTTTTCTTGATGTTCCTTATGGTATGTCTAGTTTTCACATGCATATGAGATCAT
This sequence comes from Nesogale talazaci, assembly GCA_004026705.1. Taxonomy (NCBI): domain Eukaryota; kingdom Metazoa; phylum Chordata; class Mammalia; order Afrosoricida; family Tenrecidae; genus Nesogale; species Nesogale talazaci. Next base: position 10,514 of record PVJH01006676.1, read on the forward strand.
CAAAAATAGCATGGTTTGCGTCAGGCATCCTTCCAATCAGTTAGCTAAGTAGCTGTTTTCCAAATTTCCTAGGTTTGATGAACAGCAGTTCTAGTGCTTCTTCAGCTTGCTTAAACATTTCACTTGACATCCCATCAATTCTCGGGGTTTTCTTCTGGCAAATGCATTCAGTGCAGTTCGAAATGCCTTGGCGCCATTGGTTATTACTTATATGCCACTTCCTGAAATGGTAGAGCATTTGCTAGTTCTTTTTGGTACAGTGTCTATAAAACATCAAGGCTTCTGAATAACAGTTTATTTAAAAATACGGACAGCTTTCAACATACTATTCTAAAACAGAACCCCACAGCACCAGGATTTACCAGACATTAGGGGGAACCCCCAAACAACATTTCTCAAGCAATTTACTATAAGAAAATATTTATATCATGAATTATGATTTCTATTTTAAAAATATTTTCCTAGAAAAGTTCAAATTTTGCATTGTGATTAATCTAAAATGCAATTTTATAGTAATCAGAATAAGTTATGATTTCATGAAATATACTTAACTAATATTTTCTACAATTTAGCATAAATTGTAACATATATATATATATATATAACATGAGAATAATTGGCTTCATTGTATCATTTATTACCCCTGAATTGCCTTGACATGGGCCAAGAACGGCTTCAGAGATAAAGATTTATATGTAGTCCAAACACGATCCTTAGTGCCTCGTGTTGGAAGGCTCCACCCCCAAACCATGAATCAAGTGGTCCAGAAAATACTCATAACATTTCATCAATCACACTGTAAAACTGACTTTTAGTGATAGCTGAAAGGGAGGGCTGATATTAGGAGAAGGTGGGGAGCAAGGTCCTGCATGGATTTTCATCAGAATTTCACTCCTCACTGAGGACTCTCGAGTGGTCTCCCAGAAACCAAGAAAGAGGCTGAGTGGAAGTGTATTCAATCTTGTGTGATTTCGAATTACCATCATCCTCTTGATTCTGTGTGAATGTGTGGAATCTTAGTGCTGTGTAGGATAAGCAGCAAGTAGCACAGGCATACCCTTGATGCTTTGGGATGCTCCATTTCACGAGATCACACGTCCCAAGGGTTGCTTGATTATATGCCTTTTATATGTGTAGTATGTAGTTGTCAACCACAATTACATTCATGGCTGAATGACTGGTGAGTGGAACTGTCTAAAAAATATGGAACCTCATTATTTGTGAATGGGGAGACTCATTTGGAAATTAATTCCATAATTGGATTTCTTCTGTAATTCATTTTCAATCAGGAGACCAGGCTCAATGGTCCCATTGTGGAGGCACTGTCTAGATTACCTACTGTCATGGCATGGGGCAGAGGAGGCTTTCTACTCCCAAACAGATTTAATAGTCTTGGAAACCAGGCACTGCTCTAACCTATCATATCAGGTCTCTAGTAGGAAATTGTCTCCATGAAGCAGAGTTTGCTTTCACTTTTGCTACTGCTATGGGATAAAAACTATATGAAATAGGATGAATTTTTTTTTTAAATCGTAAGAAAATAATGGGACTGATGGTTCCTGGAGGACATGGGAAATAGGAAGGTGAGGGAAAAGAGGTGGTGTTATCCATCTCAGGGCTAAGGGGACAACAAGTGATCAAAGCTAGTGGCCAGGTGGCTGTGAGAGGCCTAATAGGGAGAGATGAATAGTAATGTAACAGAGAGACATTACTGAAACCCGAAATGAAGGCTTAACATTATAGTGGGACAAGAGGAAAGCAAAAGGAAATAGAGGACGGAACTGGGAGGCAAAAGGTATCTACAAAGTTTTAAATACGGGCATAAACATAGCTAAATATATTTATATAGGAGGATTGGGAAATAGCTCTAAGTGCATATACTTATAGAGTTAGCATTGTCACCAGGTGGACATTGGACCTCCACTGAAGTGTAATCCTAATGCAAGAACATTCTGTTCTATTCAATTGACATTCCTTGATGCTCACCTTCCCAACACAATCACTGAAGACAAATGAGGGAACAAACAATAGTGGGGAAGAAAGCTGATGGCGCCAGACTTTCAAAAGATATAGCATCTGGAGTCTTAAAGGTTTGAAGATAAACATGTGACCATCCAGCTCAGAAGCAGCAAAGCCCACATGATAGAAGCACACCAGCCTGTGTGACCACACGACATCAAAGGGATCAGGTATCAGGCATCAAAGAAATAAAAATTGCATCATTGCAAATGAGGAGGAGTAAAGGTTGGTGATACATAATTCATCTGCAGGGGATATGACCTCTCCTTACAGAAGCGTCATGGGGAGGAGATGAGCCAGTCTGAGTGCAGTGTAGCAACAATGAAATATGCAACTTGCTTCTAGTTCTCAAATGCTTTCTTCACCCCCCACCCCCCACTATCATGATCTGAATTCTACCTTACAATTCAGGCACAGATCAGAAGCAGAACCATGGGGAATCCAGGACATATGATCACTTCAGGACTAGGGGTGAGGATGGTGATACGAGTAGGGGGAGGGAAAGTAGAGTAAATAAGGGGAACTGATTAGCAGAATCTGTGTATAACCTCCTCCTTCTTTCTGCTCATTTCTTGTAATAACTTTCTCTTAACTCAAATATGCTTCTTTCAAATACTCTTAGACAATATTTCAATAATGAACATCAAACCAGCTTCTCTTAAATATGTATTACAGATTCACAGTGCTGAAAATGTATAAAAAGGTTTCTCATCAGTAATCTTTGAAGAATATAGTCAGGTGTAACCTCTACTTCAGCACACTATATCAAGGTGTTAAGATAGTACTAGTGCTTTTTTATCTCTCACTTAATAATGCATTCACTTAATGATGTCATTGAATGAACTAATATTATGAAAAGGAAAACCATAGATATTAAATATGTAGATTCTGCAGAAAAAAGTAAGCTGCAAGGTAATGAATGACAAATGACAAAGAAATTAAACAAAATAAATGTAACAAAAATAAAGACAGGGGGAATTAGATAATGTTTTATTATTGCATAGTACAGTAAAGGATGCATGTTTTAGGAAATGTTTCAAAGCACTATGCCCTGTTTAGTAAATAAAGAAATGTTTGAAATGGAAAGTTCAGTTGGCCATTATTCAGAGGACAAAATATTTATGTGTAAATATATATTTTATATGATATGAAGGGACTTCAAAAATGTCATGTAACATTACTTTATCTTTTCATTTATTTTTTTCATGAACTGACTGTATTCTATGCCTATATTCTAAAATATACAAGAAGAATTACATGAAGATGGAAGGGTTACATTGAGTCGATGCACGCTCCCCAAATTGGTAAGGGTTCTACTATTGCTAGAGATAGAATAATATAAAACTAAAGGATGAAACCCAACACTGAACACAGAGATGACTAACAAGAATTGATACAATTCTTGCTACTGTGATACAATACCAATTGAACTGTTTCAGCAAATGCATGCAGTGCTGTAACCACTTACTGGTCTTTGCCAATAAATGTAGGAGACAAACCCATGGCCAATTGACTAGAATGTCCATGCCACTCCAAGGAAAAGTGATTCAACAGCTGAACCAAACTAGCAAACAACACTCCAAATGAAATTTTTCTGGAAATATTTTCCAGGTGCCCAAACCAAAATCACTGCTATCAAGTCATTATGATTCACGGCAACCCTAATGGAGAGCATACAAGTCTTATATTTCTACATTCTAGTACTAGATCTATTCAATCTGTAGACATTGTAATTATCAATCCAATTCTTATCCTACCATGCCACCAGGACTACTTTGAAGCAGGGTCAACAATAAAGAAAAAGACTCAACAAAAATGGTTGACCTAGTGGCAGCAGCATTGTGCTCAGTTATAGTAATGCGTGTGAAGTTCGTGCACTATGCTTAGTGTTTCCTTCTGCTATCCTTTGAGTTCAAGTTATTTTGACTGCTATTAAAGTAATAGAAATAAGCTTTGAAGTACCCATATATAGTCATTTTAACTATGAAAGGTTTGTAATATGTTAATAATTTGAGATATGATGAAATCTATTTTCAAAGATTTAGATTAATTATTGAGAGCTGTTATTCATTTTATAGTAAATCATGATCTAATATTGATGGGAACACACTTGTGTTTTTTACTTCCTTATCATATTTACTATCTTTACCCTGTTCATAGGTTATCTCAGACTGTGTTTTTGTTGTTGTAGTTGTCAGACTGGGTTTCTTGGTTTTCAATGTTGTTTTCATTGAGTCAATTCTAACCCATAGTGACCTATGCACAAAGAACAAAATGCACTATGCTTTTATGCCTCAACACAACTCTTTTTATGTTGAGTTCAATATCTGCAGCTACAACCAGGGCTAGCTGTGGAAAAGACTGTAAATTTCTCATATTTCAGTTCAGGTTGAAACCAAAGAAATTAAAACAACTCCACAAGAGCCAAAGTAAGAGCTTGAGACTATCACACCTGAATTTGAGAAACCCTCAAGAATAGCCTTCATACATCGAATACTCACTAATAATAGAACACCTCATAAAGTTTGGGATGACACCATTTATTACCAAAATAAAATGTCTTTTTGAACAGGCAGGAGACCTTTTAGATTAAGCCAAGAGATCTTTGGACATTTTTCCCAATATATCTCCCTTCCTTTCTGTTCAAATTTTTAAAAAGATAAAAATGACAGAAAAGAAAACATATCAAAATGGAAATCAGAAAAGATTCTAGAATTGTGGTAAAGATTCTTGAACAATGAAGGCAGTGGATCATCGATAGGGAGTTGCCAGATTTTCAGGCCAGAGTTGGACTAGGACATGGAATAACAGTTATCATTGTCAATGTCTGGTGGATCTTGATTCATAGAAGAAAACAATAGCAAGATGTTTACTTGTGTTTCATTAACTATGCCATGGTGTTAAACTATGTGGATCATATCAAACTTTGGATAACTTTGGAAAGAATAGGGATTATAGAAAAATTCATAGTTCTCACGAGGCATCTGTACATATTTCAAGAGGTTGTTTGCCAACAGAACAAGATTATAGTTCATGTTTAATATCAAGAAAGATCTATGTCAGTACTACATCCTTTACTATATTTATTTAATCAGTATGCTAGTCAAATATTTAGAGAAGCCGTATTCTATGATTAAGAATGTGGCAACATGATTGGAGGGAAGCTCATTAACAACCTTCTGTATGCAGGTGACACTGTCTGACTTGCCAAAATTGATGAGAACTTGAAACCCTCTTGATGCAGATCAAGGATTGCAGCCTTCAGTATTGCTTTCTATTCACTGTAAAGCAGACCAAATCCCTCATGATTGGATATATCGGTAATATCATGATAAATGGAGAAAAGTTTGGGGTTGTCAAGGATTTTGTCTTTCTTGACTCCACAATCAATACACATGGAATAGAAAGGAAGAAATCACATGATGCATTGCATTGGGTGAATCTGCTGCATATGATCTCTTTAAAGGATAGGAAACCCTGGAGGTTACTTTGAGGTCTAAACTGTGCCTGACTCATGCCACATTATTTTCCAGTGCTTCACATGAATGTGAACGTTTGATGTTGAATATGCCAAACTAAAGCACAATTGTTCCATTTAAATTATGGTGCTGATGAACAATGTTGAAAGTATTATGGACTGTCATAAGACAACACATTTATCTTGGAAGCATGATGGGAAGCATACTTCTTAGAGGCAAGGGTGAGGAACCTTTATCTCACGTGCTTTGGACTGTCTCTCAGGAGAGATCAGGCCCTGCAGAAGGACATCACATTCGGGAAGGTAGAGGGGCAGTGAAAGAAAAGAAGGCCATAGGCAAAATGGAATGACAAAGTGGCTGTAACAGTGACCTCAAGCTGAGAGAAAATTGTGAAGATGGAACAAGATTGGAAGTGTAGAGTCCTGTTGTTCATACTGGGCAGAACCAACTTGATAATACCTCACAATAATAAAGCCTTACACATAAACAATCAATGTCTTCTTTATATTGTGCTCATGGTCTGGGAACTCTGCTGAAATATGCTCACTTTGGGTGATGCTGCTGACATTTGAAATACCACTGACAAAGCTCCCAGTATCACAGAAGCACACAAAGAACTCCCTTCTAACCAAAAGAGAGACACATGGTGGTGGATGTTCATACCAAATTCAACTCTGGAGGTGATGATGACATGTTAGATCTCATCATAGAGGTTGACTATCTTCTAATAACCAAACCAGTGAAAATCCTGGTCCAGAGAAGTTGATAGTCCATTTGCTTTCTTATGACAGTCTATTAACTGTTACAAAGGTCATACATAGTCTGAAAATGATACTGTCTTGTCAAATAATTTGGAAACATTCAAAAACAAAATATACTAAATGTAGATATTGCAAGATCTTTTGAATAATATCAAGTTTGTAGAAAATTTATCTTTATGTCACAATGCACATACAGATATTTGTGTTTATTATGAAATCAGAATACATGCACATGCCCCAAACACTGATCAGGTCTGCAAAGCTCTCAGACTTAAGTATTGGAAATTGGAAGCCATTTAGCTGACATTTGTAATATCCATTGCACATCTATTTTCATAATGACAACTGTTAATGGAACACATGATATATTAGAAATAGCAACAAAATGAAATACAACTCATTGGGAATTAATTTTAAGAAATCATCTTAAGGTATTATTTAACATATTTCTCTTCTAGTATTTTGTACACAATCTAGTTTGAAACTAATAGGCAATTGTTTTAATAAGATTAGTATATTTTATTTTGTACTCTAAACTGCAACCAGATATATACATAAAGCCAAAGTGTTGATATATATATATACATACACACATATCAATGTAAAGATATATTTTTTAATTATAGCACTATCCTAATGTTTCCTATTTCACCAAATGATCATGTATATTTACCATTTTTAAGTATTACTAGTAAAAGCATATTTGATTGCATGAATATAAACCAGCCTAGAACTCACCCTCCATACACTGTTTTTATAACCACTTTCAGTCATAATTAAGCTTTAGAGAAAGGAAGTTTATGTTTTTATTTTTATTTATATTTATTTTTAACAGTTTCTTTTAAAATACACTCATAAAAAGCAAATATTTCAATGAATTGCTTCTTTAGAAACTTAGTCCTTTATTAGCTTCTTTTGAATGCCTCATAAATTCTAATGTACTTGATTTTTAAATCATTGTTCTGCATTGATTTTCTTCTACATTAAAAAGTATTAGCAATTGTTAAACCACTTATTAAATCCTGAATGGATTGTTTAATTTGATATCTAAATGTCTCAGTGATATGCATAACTTGTAAAAATTAATGTGGATGAGTTATACTTTAAATCTTTATATATGTCACTATGTAGGGAAAATACTAAAAAATTGCATGTTGTTTTTTTCATAAATGTTTATATTGGAACCCACCTAGTGACCTCATGCAAGTCCTGGTCATTTTGATGGAAAAAAATGCCAGCATGTATCTTTCAAAGTTATTATATAGTTTAACGTTGAAATTCTGCCACTTTCTTACTTTTGAAAAGGTATGGAATTTTACAAATGGAAATAGTCATAGGAAAATGCTTGTAAGACAAAACATACATGTGAACATATGAACTACACTCAGAATTCAGAGGGGAAAACATACAGCCAAAAAACCACGATGGAGCAATTCTATTTATAATAATACTGTGTCTCCATGAGTCACAATCAACTTGATTTGGACAGGTTGTGTTTTGTACTATTTTATTTTTTATTCACATTAAAATGCAATCAATCACGGATTTTGCAATACTTATGCCAATGTTTATTTTTGCAGAAAATATCTACTAATTCCCTAATGAAGCCAAGATATTTAGAATGCTACTGAAAAATATCACTTTAATTTTAATGGAGTTTTTAATATTTTTGGCCAAGCTTTTTGGCTTGCTATTCACAGGATTCAGCAACATGTCTTTCACTTTGTTGTACTGTGGTGGCTTGCAACTTACTGTGTGATGCTGGAAATTATGCCAGTAACATTTCAAATCCCAGTAGGATTAATATTGTGGAAGTTACATAATCTCTCGCCCACTTGAGGGTATTAGGAGTGAAGGGGTTAAGGCCCACATGAAAATCAGGCCACTGCATGCTGATGCCTCCTTTGGATGTGGTCATCTCATGAGGATTGTGGGAAGGTTTTCTCTCTCTCTGCCTTGGTGTTCCTGTTGACAAGGCAAATGGAAACCTGGAAGAGCTCATTCTCTCTCTCTCTCTCTCTCTCTCTCTCTCTCTCTCTCTCTCTCTCTCTCTCTGCTTGACGTTTCTGTTGAAGAACCACACTCAGGAAACTGGTGGAGCCACATGGTGGACCATGACATTTCTGGGATGTTTCCACTGGATCCAGAAGACTATTCAGCCACCTGCCTGTGGTCTTCCTGCATTCAGCGCCATTGCATACGACCATGTGAGTCTGAAGAGGAATTTATAGGCTAGTAACAGACTTATGAGCTAATATAGGATTTATGGACTTGATCAGGCCTGTGCTGGGAAGTTTTCTCAATATACAAATGCTCTTTCATATAAAACTCACTCTTACACATATATGAGTGTCTCTGTATTTATTCCTCCAGTCAACATGCACTAACACCCCCATGATGGAGGTGAACAAGTTTCAGGAGGGTTTCTACATTACGACCTCCCCCAAAGAAATCCCTACTAAGAAGCTAAACCAAAGCAGTAAAACACTTATGAATAGCAATTGAAAATAACAATATAATGTCAGAGAATGGGTTCCTTGGGTTCAAAGACGTTCAGAATATAACTTGACTGTGTCCTCAAAAATTTGGTTTTTTTTTAAGTTTCATGGAGTTGCCTCTAGATGTACAACAGAATGAAACACTGTGCCATCCACACAATTTTTGTTAAATTAGAACCCCCTGATGTAACCACTTATTGATGTAACCAATTATTTCTTCAGACCTGCCTGGCTTGAATGTGGTTCAAAGTTTTTCAGACATTCATTTGCTAATGGGGGCATGACTGAAAGTGAGAAGGAACAGCTACCGACATCAATTACTTTTACTACCTCTAATGTAGCAAGCAGAAATCTAGGAACATTGAAAGTTAGAAAACATGAAATAGAAGCATGAGCAATAATCTCAGCATTAGTCATTAAAACACGATACTTACCATTTTTAAATGAACAACTACATGACACACTAAATGAAGTGGCACATTGAATGCAAATGGTGTTGCAATCACTTAAAAATAATATTTCCTATTTCTGCCAACTCTTCCTATGTAAAACATAATGATAGTATAGTACAAAATGATGTTTTCAAAGATTTAATTTTGCTTGTATTTTCAGGCAATGTTCATAGACATATGTATCAAGAAATCAAGTTGCGTAATATGCTAGGTAAATAAGTTGCACAAGACCTATTAAAGTGATGAAGAACAAAGCTATCACTTTTTATTAAAAATTTTATTAAAATTCTTAAAGGTATTGAAACAGTCCACAATTCGATTATATCAAGCATAATTGTACAATTGTTCCCACTACAGTTTTCTTTCTTCTCGACTCTTTGATACCACCTCCACTTGATCCCCTCCCTTACTGACTCTATCCTCCAGGAACCCTTATTATCATATATGATTTTTACTATTATATTACTGTATCTTATGCCATCCCATGTGGCTGTTTATGTGCAATACTGCTACCTGTTCTCCTCAAGTGGGGTTATTCAGTTATCATTGCTGTCTACGCTCCCATTTACCCCCAAAAAGTGTCTCTTTAAGGATTAAAGTGTACCTGATCCAAGCCAGGTTACTTTCAAACTCTTCATATGCACCAGAAAGTTAGACATTGACCAAGGATGACTAGAGAAGAAACCATGTATTTCATTTACAGCAGTGGTCAAAAATACCGAAAGTACTATGAATTGTCAAAATAGCAAATGAATATATCTTAGAAGATGTATATCCAGACTGCTCTTGGGAAGCAAAGGTGGCAAGACTTCATCTCATATATTTTGCACCTACAGTCAGGAGAGATAAATTCTGCAAAAGGATATATGCTTGTTAAAGTGTAGGACAGAGAAAAAGAGGAAGGACGGCCTTCAATGAAATGAACTGACACAGTGGCTGCAACAGGGAGCTGAAGCACAGAAACTATGGCAGTTATAGAATCTCCTGTCCACGTGAGCGAATGGATGGAGTTTGGCCTGTCACACAGGTGTGGGTGCGGCCTTATCCTGAGGATTCTGGGAACTCTGATCTTTGTTCCTGGAGGCAGGACACATTCTCTCTGCTTCACAAGCCTGTTGACAAGTCACAATGAGCTTCACTGATGGAGCCACAACCCTGAAGATATTTCCACTGGCATTGGTTCCAGCAGACTTTTCACCCACGAGTCTGTGATCATCATGCAGTTGGTATCATTACTTAAGCTGTGTGAGTCTGAAGAGGAGTTTAGAGATTGGTATCAGGTATATATATATATATATATATATATATATATACACACACACAGACAAATATCTGATTTATGGATTTGATCATCTGGATTGGGCTGGGATGTTTACTAATATAAAATTACTCTTTGGTATAAAGCTCTCTCCTAGACACGTATAAGTGTCTCTGGATTTGTTAGGATGGCACAGGAACAAGATTTTCCTCTGCTGCATATGAACAGAGTCACAAAGAGTCAGAACAGCCAGTATGACACATACGACAACCACCCAAGCCATACCATTTTCAATAACCTCATACATATTTGGAAATTTGGGCATTCAACCTGGATTTATGCATGGGCAAGGTTCAAGAGCTATCATTGCTGATGTCAGACAGACATTGACTGAAGACAAAAAATGTCAGAGAAGTGTTTGCTTTTTTATTTACTATGAAAATATATGTGACCATTTAAATAATGAAAGAATATATGGCTATTACTGAGAAAATGGGAATTCCAGAATATTTATTGTACACGTGTGGAATTTGTAACATGAAACAAGAGGCAATTTTGTTTTGTTTGTTTGTTTTAACTGAATAAAGGAAATTCTACCTGGTTTGAATACAGGAAAAGCTACTTATCAGGGTTTAATCATATACATATACATATACATACATACACACATATATAATATTTTCAAAAACTGGACCAAAACTGAATAGAAAGACTCAATAGAAGACTCATTACCAACTTGAATTTAGCAGATGAACTAATCTTGTTTGAGCAAAGCAAATAAGCCTTGAAACCTTTGTTATTAGGTTAAAAAAATGCAGTATTCAATCAGGTTTACAACTCAAAGTAAACAAAATTTCTTACAATCAGAGAAAGAAGCATCATCATGGTAGTGGGAAAAAATTGAAGCTGTCAAGCATTTCATTTTACTTCTAAATTAGAAGACACATTCCATTTGGTAGAACAGTAAAATATTTCTATATTATTATATTTAAAAATAAAAATAGCATTTTGAATACTATGATATACCTGACCCATGTCATGATTTTTTAACTCCTTATATGAATGAAAAAAACTGAACAAGGCATAGTGTGCACTGAAAAAATGCTAAATAAATCCATTATGTTGACAGTGAAGACAATTCAATATATCAATCTGTGTCTGAAAACCAAATAAACCTGTCTTGGAACAAAACCAATCAGAAATCTCCTTCAAAATTATGATGATGAGATTTAATTTCATCTACTCTGGAAATACTTCAGGCAGGGCCACACGCTTAAGGATAATAGACCTGAAATATTGGAGGCCCTGGAAAAGAGAGAAAGATCCTCAATGAGATACCAGTGTGTAATAGAGAATCCTAACATGTTAACACATGTTACAACAATGCAGGACCAAGTAGGGTTTCAATTCTGTTGCTCACATAGTTGATAGGAATCCAAACTGATCTAACAACTGCTATGTTGATTTCGTGAACATTTACAACAGAAGCCATATTATGTGCTATCAGCCAGATCAATCAATAGAATTGAGGTGAACATATCTGACCTCCTCTGGCTCCCCTATTGTGACAACTCAAGAACCAAACATACTTCCAAGCTCTATTCTTGTTAGCTGTTTTCACACCAACTCCCTCTCTATGCTTGCTTTGATAAATCCTTGCAAGGACCAAACAGATCTCATAGACAATATTCAAAGACAAAATTGAGTGATTTATTATGGAAACCAGTGGGCTACCACATTTAAGATCCGCAAGCAGTAAGGCTAGCCATTGGTCAAGAATCTCTGGTCCTCAATCTCACAGTTACAAAGATCCTTGGTCTTTACACTTGGGGGCCACGAAGTCAGTCCTCCTGCAGCTCTGTTCCACACCTTCATGGTATATGGCTAAATGGGGGAAACATACCTCATACCCTTAGCACTGCTCCTCTGAGTCCCTATGTCACAGTCCCCAATGCACTTGTCTCAGTCGCATCTGCCTTTGCAGAGATTTGGAAAGTGTTTTTGTGAGTTCCTCAAGGTGCCTTCTCAGCTGCCACTTCAAAGATAGATCATCCTCGTAGACAGAGAGACAGCCACAGAAACTGATCGAACCTCTCTATTAGCATTACACATGCCCTAATTACCTAGTCCAACCCAATCATTTCATGGGAGTTGCAGAGATTTGGGTAGAAATGCCATGTTTTGGTATTTTTCTCCACCACAACCTGCAATATCCAGTTTTTGCCTGTGTGTGGAGGTTGACCTCTCTACCTGCTACTCTCCTGCTTCCCTTACATCTTTTTCCTTATAGTCAGGATCTAGAAGTGAGTTACTAAGCCAAAAAAAAGGCCAATAGAGGATTTCTAGACTGTTTAGCTGCCAATATACCTAATCTGTGTCACCTTATGTATCATGAAAAATGAATAAGACCTGTTGATCACCTTATTCAGACAGAATATTACCTGACAAGTGCATGGCCTATGAACTTCAAGTAGCCTGCAAAATCTATGTCTCATGTCTCAATTTATCATGGAACACATTGAAAACCTTAATCAAGAAACATGTACATTCTCCTAAAATATAAAAATACTAGACTGATGCACAGAACTCTACTTAATGTGATGTCATACAGGTTTTATATTTTTATACCAGTCATCAACTACAAATACACTAAAGAGCTAAAAGCAAGGATGTTATTTTAAGGGCAAAGAACACCTGACACAAGCTATGGTATTTTCAATGAAGAATGTGCATTGATTATGAAAACCAAAAGAAAATATCAAAGCATTTGGACTATTGTGCTGATGAAGATTATTGAAAGTACCATGTATTGACAGAAGAACACATCAGTCTGGGAGGTACACTTAGAACACTTAGAAGCAAGGATGGTGATTCTTTGTTTCAAGTGCTTTGGACATGACTTTCAGGACAATCCTGTTTTAGTAAATTAGAAGAGCATTAAAAAAAAAGAAGAGCATTGAAAAAGAGTATGGCCTTAGACAGGATGAATTTAAACAGTGGCTGCAGCAATAGACTCAAGCATAGAACAATAGTGAGGATGACACAAGACCAGGGAATGCTTTGTTCTGATTTGCATAGACTCGCTTTGACTCAGAGCACACTCAATGGCACACAATGATAACAAATACAAAATAACAAATGAGAGATTTTTAAACAATTTACCTAACATTTTGGGAACAAATGCTACCTAAAAAAATGTAGTTCCAATCGAGACATATAAAGTAGTAAACCCAGCTGACAAAAGTAAATAAACCATCTTCATTATCTATTGGGGAAGTTCTTCAAAGTAATTGAGTAGCTTCTATTTCGGGGGGTACTCATTTTTTCAACAGTTTCATGGGCACATCCTTCAAATATCATACAATTCAATAGTTGAATCACATCAAGAAAAGTTGTGCAATCGTCATCACAATCAGTTTTAGGTCTTCTATTTTTTTCCTCTGGTTAGACCAGAGGATGTTCACTTGTTCAGATAGGAACAGAAACATGGGGAATCCATGATGATCCCCTCAGGACTAGGGGTGAGAGTGGCAATACTGTGAGGGTGGATGAAAGGTGGAGTAGAAAGGGGGAACCAATTACAAAGATCTACATATAGCCTTCTCCCTGGGGTATGGACAACAGGGAAGTGGGTGAAGTGAGACATCAGACAGTGTACGATATGAGAAGATAATTTATAAATTATCAGGGGTTCAAGAGGGAGAAGGGGGTAAGAAATAAGGGAAAATATGAGGAGCTAATACCAAGGGTTTACGTAGAGAGAAATGATTTGAGAATGATGATGGCAACAAATGTATAAATGTACTTTGCATACAATATATGTATGTATGTATGTATTGTGGTAAAAGTTGCATAAGCCCCTAATAAAATGACTCAAAAAAAGGAAAAAAAGAAAGAAAGAGAAAGGTTTTCCAGGAGATATGGACAATGTTGTTGCTACAATAGGCTCAAGCGTGGGAAAAATTGTGATGATGGCCCAGGAGGGGGCAGCATTTTGTTTTGTTGTACACACAGTTGTTAAGGGTGGGGCTCACATTGATGGTACCTACCAATCACATCACTGGACTGAGCACACAATGCTGAAAATAGTTTTCACTCACTCCTTTGTCTGTTGTCCTCTAAATCCATGCTGGGAGAATTCAGAAGGGCATCCCCTTATTTTAAAAAATAAGGGGAATTAATATTAAACAATAAAATATTGTTTTATGAATATGTACATGCTCACATGCTACTCAATAGCTTCTGAAGAGGGTGAGTCTCCATGTTAACAAATTCAATGATAAGTATTTAAAGTGAGAGGAAAAACCTGAGTCATTGTGGGACTGATGTAGTGCGAAGAAAGTGTGAGGTCTGAAAGACCACAGATCATATTAAGCCCACGCTTCCCCAAAGAGAGGAAACTAGATTCTTAATATGACTTAGATTGTAGAGCATAAAATGAGTAGCAACTGAACTAAAGCTAATATATGACTTTTGAACCCTTAATGAAAACACTACCTCTTTAAATAATTATTTGCGATGCAGTATTACTATTTTTCTACCTGAATTTTTTTTCTGTCTGTGTTGGGGGTATAGCTGAAGAGAGAGATAAAATGGGTCTATTGTAAGTTTTATTAAAAAAAAAACTTTGAAATCTAAATAGATGACTCTTATTGTTTCAGGAAATTTTTCACTGGGGCTACTTTAGTATGTACTTCAGTAAATGGAGTATAATTGTATATTTTCTCTCTCCCTTCTCTCTTTTTCTAATAGTGAGTGAGAAATAAGTACACCTCCACCACACTCTTCTTACTGCTGAGGTCTAGAGAGAGAGGCTCTTTAAAACTGAGCAGGAGGTGTTTATATATTTATATATGTGTATAATATTATATTGGCCTGACAGCTGGAAAAAGAACCTTCTTCATCAGTTTTCTTTTAACTTTTAAAAGAATTATTTAACCATGTGAATTCAGCTAAAAGAAAGTCTTGTTCTCTGTATATGTCCCTTAAGGTATTGAACTCTTTATTTCTGTAGATTTCTTTACACATTCAGTGATAACAAGAAAATCTACAACTTTGTGACTCACGTGCTTATTAATGATGCTGCTTTAATTGTCTATTAAATGTGCATTTTTCTAACTCATTACTATTTGTAGAGCATATTATTTTTTTAATTCTGAGATAAGATGCATAAACAATTTTAGATTCATACCATATTAAAAATGAAAAATCCACAAAGTATCTTACATTATTTTATGTACTAGAAAAGCATGGATTTCATTACATAAACATATTTCTCTTATGCTTCGCATTTTTGAAACTCTTGCTGAGAACAACTGTAGAGATTACAGACCCAGAGTTCAGGGATGCATGCATCTGAACACAAATTGGAGTCCCTGGAGTATAGCAGAATATTGATGGAAAATATGAAGTAAAAGTTGACATTATTAATATAAAGAGCATTAAATTTCATATAGTTCTGCCTACATCTTATCTTACTCTTTCATTTAGGTCTTCCGATCAATAATAATGTAAGACAATTTTTGGAGGGTGAATCAAAGATGACATTTCACCACGAGTCACAATCCCCCATATTTGTGCTAATATTTGCATTCTTAAATGAAGCGCTGTTATTTTCACCAGCAAAACAAAGGGAAGACCTCAAAGGAAAAATTGTCCAAGGAGATGCCAGTACTCCCATGAACCAAACAATAAAATGTATTTTAATATTACACCATATCAAATGGAAATCCTTATATATTGTCTGCTAGAGTAGAAATAAATTAAATTACCTCAGTTATTTATTTTGGCATATCTTTATTAATGCAACTTTATTTCATCCTCAGTGAATCCTGGTTTCTACCAGTCGTAGAAAGGTTATGGAAGTTATTATGTAAACACTATGATCAGTGTGCTACACTTTAGCTTTAAGACATAAGCAGCAGGTGATTGGTAGGGCCTAAATGCGGAGGTAATAATGGCAAGTACAAGAATGAAGAAAATGTTCTAAAACTTATTGTGGTGATGATTGTACAACTTTGGTTGGTGTAGTTGTACTATTGAATTATATGCAAATCACATGCCTCTATCACTGTGAGAAGCAAATGATATTTTACTTCAGGGGTGCTTCAGAAAGTTTGTGACAAAATGAAGTGAAGAGGTAATAGAGTATTTTAATAAAAGTTTAAGGTCCCTCTTATGTTGGCTTGTTTAGGTGACATGGAATCGGCTCCAACCCAACGCCCAGCAGCCCAGTGCACAGCAGAAGGAAATACCACGTGGCCCTGCACAATCCTCACAATTCATTATGCCTGAGCCCCTGGATGCATGGTGTCCATCCACCTCTCTCATTGAGGGCCTTCTTCTTTTTCACTGACTTCCACTTTACCAAAAATGAGGCCCTTGTCTCTCCTGACAATCTTCAAAATGGGTTTGGCAAAGTCTTGTCATTCTAGTTGTAAAGGTCGCTCTGGTCTTCTTCCAGTATCGATTGGTTTGTCCTTTTAACAGTTTATGATCCTGTCAATATTCTTCTCAGCACCATAATAGAATTGCATTCAATCTTCTAAGGTTTTCCTGATTCAATGTCCAATTTTCATGCCCATTTATACCAAGGAGAATGCCATGACAGGTGCACATTAGTCTCCTGAGTAACACCCTTGCTCTTCGATACTCTATGGAGGATTGACAACTAAAAGCAACACATGAATTAAAAAAGAAAAGTTTTACAATTAAAAAAAAAGACAAACAGAAGTAATCCTGTAATAATTAGCTTTAAATTGAGAATAAAGCTGATAAAATATATTTCAAATGTGACATCTAATGATCTCTATCTTGAAAATTTTCACTTAAGTGAGCAATTGATGTGGCAAGCATGGGGAACAATCACTAGAAGAATAACACAGAAATAAGGATAATAGAATTAACTTTGCATCTCTCAAGGAAAATTGATGAAATACGTAAAAATGGAATGGAATGAATGGGATATGAATTAATCTAACTTCTATAGACAAGGTAAAGAAGCACCACCATGGACATCAGGTGTGTCAAGGTTGTTATCTCTGTTCAGGATTCACTGCTAATGACAATGTTAGCAGTTGAAAGCCATCAGCTGCTCCATGGGAGAAAAATGTGTTTTCTACTCCTATGGAGTATGGCTTCAGAAATTACAAAGGAAGGTCTATCCAGTCTTATAGCATCCCTGAGTTGGTATGTATTATATAGCAGTGAGAAGATCTAAGATCAGCCATGACTCCACCCAGCAGCCTGCTTACCAACTCTGACATCAAGAGAGAACTCAGCCAATATCTATTACTATGGAAATTATGAAAGAATTTAGCCAGCTACAAATGCACAGGTAAATTAATTCAGGCAGCACATTCTATTCTCAACTGTGCCATCAGGCAGACCTCTCTGCGGTCTTTGGTTTCTCAGCCAGAGTCTAGCATGTGTCACACTTTTGCAATGTTAAGAAGCTCTTTCAGGGCTGTCAGTAAATGATTATTGGGAAAAGAATCCCATCATAAATCTCAGTCTAAACGCACTCAGATTCTAAACTCATCTCTATAATTTAGCAAACCTTACACTTGCAACCAAGGGTGTGTAGGCACCCATTCCACAAACCCGCCTCTGGTCCCCACCCACTCAGTAGCCCTTGCTTTCTTGTCAGAGGAGTCCACTCTCTGTCTCTTGCTCCAGCTGTTGACTTTGCAGCTGCTCTCCTTCTTCCAGACCCCTGTGGAGCTCTCTTCTGGATCAATGAGGTACTCTATGCAGTGGCCTAGTGGTTCTGAAAATGCAGCCCATGCTTGGATATTCTCTCCTGTGGGTTTAAAAGTCCACCACCCCTTTTCTCTTCTAAGACAGTTCCTTTTTTATATCAAGCAGATGGCAATCCCACTTAAACCGATTTAATGATTATTCACAGTTGAATGATGTAATCTTATCACACTCTTCCCCAACTTTATTATCTAAATTCATCATTAAAATCTCTTCAGTGGAAATTACAAAACTATAGTTAGAAAAACCATATTAGACAATTTATACATTCACGGAAGATAATAATTTTAATATTAAAAGGCAAAACTAAAATTTTCAATCAAAAACACAATAGAGTTTTTCAATTCATTGGGTTTTTTCAGCTTTTGAAAATACATTTCATTGCCAATGAAAAATATAATAAAATCTATAAAGTCAAATTGAATTATATCTATATTTCACCTACTTTGGACAGATTCTCAGGAGAGACACTAAATAAGAAAGAAGAATCTATCCATCATAATTGTGGTTCTGGATAAGAATATTACAAGTACTATTTACTGGAAAAATGACAAATTGATCTGTATTAGAAGAAGTAAGGTCCAAGAGCTCCTAAGAGGCAAATGGTAAGACTTATGTATTTTAGACATATTTTCAGAAGAGACCAGTTTCGGCAGAAGGACATCATATTTGGAAAAGTAAAAGGGCATCGAAAAGGAGGAATAGCCTTAACAAGATGGAGTGACACAGTGGCTGCAAAAATGACATCAGATATTATCGAAAGAGCTCAGAAAAATTGTGAGGATTGCACATGATTGGATAGTGCTTCCTTCTGTTGTACATCAGTGCACTATGACTCACAAGTGACGTCATGGCACCTAAAAACAGCAACCACCATAAAGGAAAGACATGGTTCATAAATAGGGCTTTATACTAGGTTAAGGGACTTTATAGTGTAGTGTTATACAATACATAACTTGCTAGATGGATGATGTCTCTTCTCATTATTATTTTAATAGGAATGAAATGAACAGTAGCCCAATAAACTTACAAGAATTTGGAACAAGATGGCTGGAGAAGTCAAGAATACGTCTAGTAGCAGCAAAAAGGTCATAAGCGTATCGTGACAATGTGTAAAATTTATCAACTACCTTTACATCTGGGTTTCATAAAAATTGAATTTTATGTAGTTGAGAAAAAAAATGATGCCTTTTAGCTCTAATAATTTCTCCATCTTGGGCCCACATCTTAACTACGTGTTTCTATGACTGCATCACAGTTAGTAAGGGATCACTTTGTTTTATAAAACTGTTCCCCTTGAACTAGAAGTGATCCAAAGTCAATAGTGAAGAGGGTATAGGAGGCCAGGTAGGACTCGGTCAAGGGCAATATAACAGAGAGGGGTTGATGAAACCCATTTGAAGGCTGAACATGATAGTGGGACAAGAGGAAAGTAAAATGAAATAGTGGTAAGAACTAAGGGTGAAAGATCATTTATAGAGATCTAAATGCAAGCATGTACAAATGAAACTATATATATGATGATGGGGAAACAGATCTATATGCATATATTTATAGGTTTAGTATTGATTTAGTGAGTGGATATTAGGCCACTAATGAAGTACCCTCTCAATGAAAGAACACTTTGTTATATTAAACTGATAGTGCATGATGCTTACCTTTTCAACCCAATCACTGAAGACAAAGCAGGTGCATATGCAAATGTTGTGAAAACTGTTGATGATGTCTGACTATCAAAAGATATAGGGATTCTAAAGATTTGAAGATCAACCAATGGCCAACTCTATGAGAAACAACAAAGCTCATGTGGGAGAAGCAAAGGAACCTATGTGATCATGGCGAGTTGATAGGATACGTATCAAGCATCAAAGAACAAAAACTTGTATCAATGTGAGTGAAGGGTAGTGCAGATTGGAGACCCAAAGCCCATCTTTAGGCAACTGGGTATTCCCTTAAATAAGGGTGACAGGTAAGAGAGGATCCACTCAGGGTACAATGTAGCAATGAAGAAACATTCAACTTTCCTCTAGTTCTTTAATGCTTCCTACCCTCCACTACCATGATACCAATTCTGCTTTACAAATCTGACTATACCAGAGGCTGTACACTGGTACAGATAATAACTGGGATCCCAGGGATCCCAGCATAGATAGACTCCTCAGGGCTAATACTGAGAGTAGCAATAACAGGAAAGGAAGGAGAAGGTGGCGTAGAAAGTGAGAACTGAAGGGAGACATGAGACAATGTAAATATGACAAAATAATAATAATTTATAAATGACCAAAGATTCATGGTGGGGGGAGGGGAAGATGAGTTGATATCAAGGGCTCAAGAAGAAAGCAAATGTATTGTAAATGGTGATGTCAACAAATGTACAAATGTGCTTGACACAATGGAAGGATATATGGATTGCGATCAATTGTACAAGCCGCCAATAAAACTATTTTAAAAGAAATCAGAAAAATTTAAAGATAAGTGTTCCCCGACTGTCCATTTCTTTACACATTTGCCCATGGGCAATGAAGAATTGTGCTGGTATGGAAAAGCAGAGATTTGGTATGGAAAGGGGGCAGATCACATGAAGAAATACACGGAAACACCTTCACTTGTATCTTGTACACTATGTTTTAGCTGCTAAGTCAATCTGAACTTAAAGCGTGTAGTTTAACTGAGCCTTATTTAGAGAGCAAAACCACAGACATACCTATGGCAGTGAGGCTTCTCCTGAATGCTGAAAGAAGTTTTGGAGGAAATGATGGCAAAAATTGTCACATATCAGCCTCTCTGCTGCCCAAATAATAAGTACTGAATCGTTGCAACATAAAACGTTTGGAACTGGAGGCAATTAACAAGAGTGAAAGCTCTACACGATGAAAGGAACCACTGACTTCAATTAAAAAATCCAAGAGGAAGACCAAGAGGAGTGTAATTGAATCCAAACACAGGAAAATAAAGAGGCCAGATTAATCTTTGTTGGGATGGATCATGTAAACAAAGATGCTGAAAGGGTTATTTCAAATTCCATATCAGTCATTGTAAACACTGTGGACAGAGACCACTCATGTCTATACTGCAAAAACAAAGAAGGGTGACCCTAATCAAAATCCTGAACCACAGCATGTACATCTTTGGGCATTTCCATTGAAAGTAGGCACCATTTGTCAAGCTTCTAAGCCTAAACTTAGGCCAAAAGAGTGGGTTCCTTAGCTGCCCCTGATTACACAATCTCATCTCCTCAGTCATCAGACACGTTCTCACCATGGGCTCATCAGGCAGCTGTCACTCCTCTTTTGGTAGGTGGTAGAAATCAAAGTTCTCATGATACAAAGTAACTTTCTACTGCTGATCGCAACAGTGGAATCATCACAGGCTTAAACTCAACAGTGACATTGTATATCAGGCATCCCTCTTACAAAGAATATTACTTGAAAAGGTGTTCACATATCCTTTAGTCATGACCAAAAGAAACCATCATTTCCTGTGGGGAGCTGCTTGGAGGTAGATTGATGTCGCAGGAATCTGCCCCCCAAGAGGTAAGGCTGTCCTGATTGATTGATGTCCCCAAAGGCCTGGGATCCTGTCCCATGGGACTGGAAAAATATTAACAAGCTTAATAGTGTATTGTTAAATTTAGTCCTTAATCACAAGAGATTATTCTCAGTTTGAGAACACGATGGTTGAGTCCAGGTACAGAGAAGCTGACAAGGTACAACCATCTAGGTACAAGTACAAGAAAGTCTTGATGACGCACATGGAAACTATAATAATTGCTTTTGCTATGTTAGCAGATCTATCCTTCTTTATAGAAATAGTAAAAAAAATTACTGTTCAGAATAAACTTGGGACTGCAGTCTTGAACTGTAGTCCTCCCAATCCCATCTCTATACTATTTGTCTTTCTTTTCTTAATCCTCACCCCTGACTCAGGTACTTCTCGTGACCAGCAGGTTCCAGCAATTTTCTTAGCCTTGTGCAAATGGTAGGAACTTTAATCTTAGGAATTTAGTTGCAGAAACTGACTTGAATCAGTGACAAGCAGGGTGTGAGAGGTCTGGTAGGGACTGATTAAGTATAATGTAACAGAAATTAATGAAATCCAAGTGGAGGCTGAGCATGGTAGTGAGACAAGACAAAAGTAAAAGGAAATAGAGGAAAGAACTGGAGGGTAAAGGACATTTATAGAGGTCTAGATACAGGCATGTGCATAGGTGCACATATTTATATATGATGATGGGGAAATAGATCAACATACATATACTTATAGAGTTAGTATTAGGACAGCAGATAGTCATGGACCTCCACTCAAGTACTTCCTCAGTGCAAGAACATTTTGTTCCATTAAATTGGCATTCCATGATGCTCACCTTCCCAACATGATCACAGAAGACAAATTTGTGCATAAGCAAACACACATGGTCAACAAAGCTGATGGTGCCCAGTGATCAAAAGATGTAGTGTCTGAGGTCTTAAAGACTTGAAAGTAAACAAGTAGCCATCTAGTTCATTAGCAACAAAGCCCACATGGAAGAATCACACCAGCTTTTGGGACCACAGAGTGTCAGAGGTATCAGTTATCAGGCTTCAAGAACTAAAAATCATAACATTGCATGCTCATTTTCCTGATATGAGTGCTGATGACAAATGTGTGCATAAGCAAATGTGGTGAAGAAAGCTGATGGTGCCCAGCTATCAAAAGATATAGTGTCTGAGATCTTAAAGACTTGAGTAAGCAAGTGGCCAACCAGTCCAGAAGCAGCAAAGCACATATGGAAGACATTCACCAACCTGTATGGTGACGATGCATTGAAGGGATTAGGTGTGAGGTATCAGAGAACTAACAATTATATCACTATAAAAGAGGAGGAGTTCAGATTGGGGACCCAAAGCCCATCAACAGGTGAAGTGATACTCCCTTACAGAGGGGTTGTAGGGAGGATATGAGCCACTGAAGGTGCAGTGTAGTAACAATGAAATATGCAACTTTTCTCTAGTTCTCAACTGCTTCCCCACCCACTATCATGATCCCAATTCTACCAGACAAATCCAGCTGAACCTGGGGATTTACACTGGCGTACGAAACATGGGGAATTTAGGATAGATGATACCTCAGGATTAGTGGTGGGAGCGGTGATACAGGGATGGTGAATGGATGGTGGAATAGAAAGGGGGAACCAAATTTATGCATCTACATATAAACTCCTCTCTGAGGCATGGACAACAGGAAAGTGAGTGAAAGGAGACATTGGACAGTGTATGATATGATGAAATAATTTATAAACTATGTAAAGTTCATGAAGTGGGGGAGTGGGGAGG
Source organism: Nesogale talazaci (assembly GCA_004026705.1). Taxonomy (NCBI): domain Eukaryota; kingdom Metazoa; phylum Chordata; class Mammalia; order Afrosoricida; family Tenrecidae; genus Nesogale; species Nesogale talazaci. The sequence goes on from PVJH01006676.1 coordinate 34,051, forward strand.
GAGGAGGAGTGGGGAGGGATGGGAAAATGAGGAGCTAATATCAAGGGCTCAAATAGAAGGCCAATGTTTTGAAAATGATGTTGGTAACAAGTGTACAAATGTACTTGGCACACAATGAATTTATGGATGGATTGTGGTAAAAGTTGTATAAGCCCCCAATAAAATGATTTAGAAAAAGAAAAACAAAACAAATAAGCAGAATAAACTTACTTTGATGAGTTGTTGGAAATATACGTTTTAGATTCCAAGAAGGAAAATCAGAATATATTTTCTTGTGACTTCTACTTTGGAGAAAAGTAAAGAGTCAGACAGTCAGAGAAGAAAACTCATACATAATCTTTAAATTCTGTAGCAGCAAGAAAGTTCCAATAAATAGGAAGTTTGTGGACTACATGCAACACCATTTGGAACTCATGGGTCACCAAGGTGACAGCTGGGACAGTCATACTGCATGCCGGCACTGCCATTGACCATTTCCCACCCCTTCCAGTTATTATGTCATATTCAAAGTGTGTGCATCACCCAGAAATCTGCCACTGTGTGTGAAATTGGTGAATTTTCATTTAAATAAACGAGACTCTGTAAGCACATGCAGGATGTACAAGAGCCCAATTAAATGTCTTACATGTGGAGACCCATTTAAGAACCTGACATGAAAACATTATGAATTTGCTTTGTCGATTTTACCCAAAGTTTTAAATAGGTCATCTGCAAACATGAATCAGTGTTTAAGGAATAGGAGCAAGAGAGTCTTGAAATGCCACTTAAAATTTTGGATTGATTGCTGAATAGAAAAATAAGCATGGGTTTAAGAACCATTTAACATTTAAAATCTTCCAGCAACTGAAAAGATTGCCTCTTGAAACAAAGGCTATTTGTCAAAAGTCAGTTCAGTAGAGATCAAGGGGCATAGCACCATTTACTATGAGAAATGCAGATCCTTGACTCTCATCTAACAGAAGAAAAAAGAAAGTAGTGATTAGGACTGGAGTTCCAGTATCCCTTGCAGCTAAAGTTTAATGAAAACCATGTTCTATTTGCTCTCATGAATTCTAAAAGCCAAACACGAAACTAGGAAATCTAAGCATTTTGGATAGAAACAATGTTATCCAATGTGAGGTTTTCTAGTGATAATTCATCTGATTCCAAATGTCAGAAGTATCTCTCAAGTATCAATTATGCTGCACCCCTCCCAGTAGGCCTTTCTTACTACTCTGAATTATATGAGTATAGCTTACATATTTTGAATGTTAAATGAGAATAATACTTGAAAGAAAAATACTGCAGTTTAAGTAGGGCATGTCACTCACATTATTGACCCAAACTAATAAACTAATGAAGAATATACCATTTTCACAGAAGGAACTGAGTTATAGACATAAAATCAAATATATGTGGAATAATGTTATCTTAATATGGATAAATCTCATTCAAGTGGTACAGTGTACCATTATCTCATTTAATCTCATTCAAGATGTACAGCTTTTCTGCTTACAGTATCATTTATAGTTTATCAGTTGGAAGTTCATAAAATTAGTAACTAGTTTCTTATGAGCATCCAACTACCTAAGTGTCAAGAAACCACACTCTACTTCCAAAGTTCTAATCTGCTGTGCGCTCTCTTCAACAAAATTCTCAACTCTATAATCTGGATTTTATAATCCATTGTAATGGCCACATAGAATTCACAAGCAATCGTTATGATTAAAAGGTTTCTAATGCAAATGAGAAATGCTCAGGCTACAGCTGTTTGAGTTCTTTCAGGCTGAGATTACTCACAAGTGAATCTTGTCAGCATCTTCCCCTAGCCTTTTCTCAGGTCCATGTTCATGCTGGAAAAGGTCATTTGATAGGAGTGAGAGATTTTGCCTTGAAGAGCCATACTATATAATTCACTGCCCCTGTGCATTACTCCCAATCAATTAAAACTCCAATCAGAATTACATGCAGAGATGAATTATGGCACCTGCTTAAATGTCGATATGCATAAATGCTTTGACCTGAACTACAGTCACTAGTCAAATTTAATGTTTTGATGCTATTATTGGGTGCTGTCCAATTACTCCCAACAGATAGCAACCCACAAAACACTGCGAGGTCCTGAAAGAGCCTCACAATTTTTGCTGTGTTAAAACTCTTTTTGAAATAACTATGTCAAGAATGTAGTGGGTGGGGACATTAAAAAATTAGAGGAAAGTTATGTGTTTCATTGCTGCTATACTGCGCCATGACAGGCTCATATCTTCCTTGTGACCCTTGTGTAAGGGATCTTCCAATTGCTTACAGATGAACATTGCTTCTCCACTCTGCATTACCCCCTCATTCAAATTGATATGAATTTTTGCTCTGTGTCTTTGATGCTTGATACCTGATACCATCCACATCTCATGATCACACAAACTGGTGTGCTTCCTCCATGTGGTCTTTGTTATTTCCCTGCTAGTTTGGGTTTAAGCCTTTAAGATCCCAGATGCTCTATCTTTTGATAATCAAGCACTGTCATTTTTCTTTACCACATTTGCTACGCACCCGTTTTTTTCTTCAGTGATTTGTTGGAAAGGTGTGCATTATGGAATGCCAGATTATTAGAACAAGGTTTTCTTGCATTAAGGGAGGACTTGAGTAGAGACCCAATGTACATCTGTTACCTTGATACATATAAAGAGATATACATAGATCTATTTCTATATAATTATATATAGATATATTTACATATATTCATGCCTGTATTTAAAACTCTAAAAATGCCCTTTGTCTCATAATACTTCCCTCTATTTCCTTTTACTTTCATCTTGTCCCACTATCATGTTCATTATCCATTCAGATTTCAATAATTCCTTTTGTTTACATTACTCTTGATCAAGTCCTTCCAGGCATCATATGCCCTCTTTGACATTGATTTTAGATCGCTTGTAGTTCCCTTGCCCCTAGATTTGTTAAGCCCCATTTCCTTTCCCCGCTTCCCCTTTCCCATGTCCTTCTAGAACCATTGGTCAGTTATTTTCTCCTCTGGATTGATTATTCTATTTTATCTAGATAGACGTGCATAGAAAATAATAAGCACAGAACAAGGCAGAGTAAAATAAAACAATCAAAGACAACAACAACAACAAAAAACCCCAAAGCAACAAAACCAAGGAAAAAGAAAGAGAAATGTCTATAAAAAGTTCAAGTCTGTTGACCTTCAGGTGTGTTTTCTGGTCAATTTGGTGGTGCGCCAAACCCTGGCCCTAAAGTTTATTTTTGATATCCCTTTGGGAACTTCAATGCTTTGCTTCTCTTTCTGCTCTGTTGCACAACCTGCATTTTGCCTATGTGTGGTGGGGTCAGATCGGGCACCATACAAGCCCTGTGCCTCTAGTGCTGTTCCTTGCAGTGATATGGGTTTTTTTTATAGTCATCAGAGCAAAATAATTTTACTGGATGCCAATCAATAAAATGTAGAGAGTGAATAGAGGTATGCTGAAATTGTTTCTAATTTACAGGATCTTAGAAACCTACAAAAATGGATTAAGTATTCATGCACAGAATTGACTCATTTTATTTCCTACTTGTTAATTTCATTTTTATTGCACACATCAAAATACCTTTTCCATTTCTTAGCAATTGTTTATTCTTAAATAATAAATTTCTATAATCATACAAGCTGTTTGAATGTTTTATCTAAATAGAAACTGGTTGATATTGGAATCAAAATAGATTTGATATTCCATTTTGCCTAAAATATTTCTTTGGAATTGAGTAAGTAAGGTTAAATCTCTCTCTCTCTCTCTCTCTCTCTCACACACACACACACACACACACACACACACTTCCCTAAACAAAATGAAAAAAAAAGTCAAAACATTATATAACAACAGATATCAACTAAGGCCTGCTGATGGATAAAAGCTCAAAATTGTACTGCAGACAAACTTTCCACATACCTCGGCAAATATTTATGCACTTTTCAAGCCATTAAAAAATCACTGTAGAATAAAAAGCAAGCATAATAGAAACTAAATGAGATAGTCACAGAACATCAGAAATAGTAGTTTGAACTCCCACTTAATATTAGCTTGTTCAGAGTTTATTTTTAGTGCTCTCAGTTCTTTTTTGAATCCTATGCCACTTAGATATGCACGTGCATGTAGGGAGTGAGAATAGAATTAATTATCTCCAGTATCCATAACCTCTCCTCTTATATTTCTTATGCTAACACACAAACCTGTTATCTTCATTACTATGAAACCATGTCTAAACTGCAAGACAATTAGAGATCATTAACTCTCTCCTTTATAGTCAACATTATCAGTAGCCTCAAATATACATGAACCAGCAAATATATTGTGATTCATCTTATGCTTTCATTAACCAAAATGTCAAAACAACTTTTCTACATCACTGTTATTTGTTTTACTTTCTGCAAGCTGGCTGTTACAGGACAATTATTTCTCATAAATTGTCTCTTCCCTTCAATCGTGGCATTTTTTTTTTGTTTTTGAAGAAAAAGACATAATAAAGTGAGATGCTTTGGCTCTATACCTTTTCTTTCATGTACAGAGGCATGTCATGCAAGCTAAAATCCCCCTGCAGTGGTACATAGGCTTGTTTGCTATTATTTTTATGCACTTTATGCAAGAGAACATGTCATTTTTGAGGAATTATACTAATATGATTTAAAGAATAAGAATATTCAGCATCTCCCAAAAGTGGTGTGTACACAAAAAACTTCTTTATTGATGAACTGTTCTCAATTCCATTAAAATATTTTCAGTTCAATATTTTTATAGATGTGAAATTGTGTACTTACCCTTTTCAATAATATATGAAAGCTCTTGCTACAATTCTAATGTCTAATAGGTTTTGTTCTACCTTTTTTGATTATTTTGTGGTTTGCCAGAATACCCAGAGGCACTCTGGGACATGAACACAAAATTTAAAGCAAGTTAGCATAAAATAAAGTGTACCTATATATTTTTTAATTATAAATTTCAGTATGTTTGTGGACTTGAATGTATGGATATATGTAAGTATCCATATAGGCATATAAAGTCATGTATGCATTGATAAATGGTTTTACATAGATACATAGACAGTTTTACATCAATAATAAATAGTGGTTCTATTTCAGAGATCATTGGCTGAGTGTTAGCTAAAGATCACTAAATAGAAGCCATCAGCTGCGCCACAGGAGGAAGATGTGGCAGTGTGCCTTCAGACAGTTTCGAGCACCTCTACTCTGTCTTATTGTGTTGCTCTGGGTCACAGTGCACTTGGTGACAACTTGCTTAGGGCTTTGTTTCTTTTTCATGCTGTGGGATAAATAATTCAAAGGAAAAGTCTTGGCAATGGAAAAGAGCACACAAGTACTCTCTGTGTCCCATGCAACATTCTGTAACATTCTGCTGGTCTCTCACTTTCCATCCTCCTTCTCTTCAATACATTTGGCAACAAGCAGCCATGGTGACTCTGCAAAATGCATAGCTGAGTGTCCTATCTGGAGGACGATCATCGGAGAAGTGGGCAATGCAATATATGGCAAAATAATAATAATTGATAAAGTATTAAGCATAGTGGGGCAAGAGGAGTGGGGAGGGTAATGGATGAGAAGCTGATATCAAGAGTTCAAGTGGAAAAGGAGAGATTTGGAGAATGAGATGACAGCAGGTAGGTGAAGGTGCTTGGCACAGTGTATGTTTGTATGGATTGGGATAAGTGACGTATGGGCGCCCAATAAATTGATTTAAAAAAATGCATAGCTGAACATGAACACCATCTATTTAAAAGATCATATGCACTTTTAATTGTAAGAGCACTTCCCCAATCTAGCCTTTCTCAGTTATTTTTTTCTTGTGCTTTTATTATTTTTAAGTTAAAGTTTATAGAGCAAATTAGGCTTTCAATACATTTTTTGTTTAGTGAGGGTGATTGTTACTGTTGTTATGTGCTTAGGGTTTGGGGTGTGTTTTTTGTTTTTTCTGAAGCTATGGCATAAGTAACTCAAGGCCATGTCTTGTGGATGGAAAAGCAGCTGCAGGACCTAGCACATCACGGTATCTTTCAACAACCTTAAAATGTTTCTAATAGTTGACCCATTATCACAGTCACTGTGTCAATCTATCTTGTAAAGGATCTTCCTCTTTTTTTGTTGTGTCTTTACCAAGAATTATGGTCTTACCTAAGAATTTTTCTTTCCTGAGGACACATCTGTGTTATTCTGGATTGACTAGAGAAACAAATCCAGAGGCACTCATATGTGTATAAGAAAGAGCTTTATATAAAAAGAAATTTCACATTAAGAAGACATACTAACCCAGTCCATAGCAAGTCTATAAGTCCTGTATTAGCCCACATACCCAGTACCAGTCTGTAAATTCCTGTTCAGAATGATGCAAAGCGTGCAATGACACAGGATGCAGGGGGATGACAGGGCAGTGGGTGGAAAGTCTTGTGGATGCAGTGACAGTGTACGTATCTCAGAGCTAGTGTGGGTTTCCACATGGTTTCTTCAGTGCCAGGGCTCTAGCATACTTCCATAGTTCCATATACCTTCCCACTAGGAATACAAAGCGTAGAGTCTGAGTGACCTCCCCCAGGGAGCTCTTTATCACTGTAATGCCTGAAAAAGATGCAATCAAGGAGTGACCTGATAACTACACCCCTTCAATCATAATAGCCTCAACTTGGCACAAGATTAGGTAGCTACCACAACCTCCAAATATAAGTTTTCCATTCTTGTATCTTAGTGGTATTTAGGCCATGCTTCTTCCAAGGCAGATTTGCTTATTCTTTGGGCAATATTGTTCTCTGGCATCACAATTCAAATTACTCAATTTCTAACTTTCACATGCATATAAGGCAATTGAGAATAACACGGCTTGGGTCTGGGGAACCTTAGTCCTCAAAGATATAATCATTCCAATACTTTAAAGAGGTCTTGTGCAGCAGATTTTCCCAATGCAGCGCACTTTTGATTTCTTAATTATTTCTTCCATGAAAAATAATTGTAGATCCAAGCAAGATGAAATCCTTGACAACTTCAATCTTCTCTCCACTTCATGTTGTTATTTATTGATCCAGTTGTAGGGTTTTCATTGTCTTTATATTAAGTTGTAATGCACATGGACGGTTTCTATCTTTGATCTTCATCAGCAAATGCTGGAAATCCTCTTCACTTTAGCAAATAAATTTTTGGCATGTGTATATCACAGGTTGTTTTTAAATCTTCCTGCAATCCTGATGCCACATTATTCTTCATAATCAGCTTTTCTGATTACTTTTATTTGTAGCTATATTAAATGGCATTGCTCCCTTTATTTCCTTTTCAGAATTCTTTTCTTCAATAGAGGATTTTGCCTGATTTTCCCATGTCTATTTAGTATCCTGATAGTTTACTAAATCATTAATTAATTACAGTAGTCTTCTTGTTAAGTCGTTAGAATTTTCTTTCTTGTATTTATAGGATCACATCACCTGAAAAAAGGGATCTTTTTATTTCTTCCTTAACAATTTTGTTGTTCTTGTTGTTAGAGAACTTGCTGTTAGTCAAGTCAGATCTGACTCATAATAACCTGATGAACAAGAGAAAAAATACTATGTAGATCTAGCTAATTTTCACAATAGTTATATGTAATCTCATTGTTATAGCAACTGGGTCAATCCATCTCATCAAAGGTCCTTGCCACTCCCTTCTATTTTATCAAGGATGCTGCCCTTTTCTGGAGAGGCATTCGTCTCTCCAGATAGCATGTCAGACATATGTGAAATGAAGTTTTGCCATTTCTCTGGCCCACTTCCTCCAGAAGAAACTTGTTGTTTTCTGTTTGTTTGTTCTTCTGCTATCACTAATGTTATTATCAGCTTCACATACCTCTTAGATAACAGTACATTCAGCCTCAGTGTTCAGAGTGATATATATATATATATATTTTAAGACTGTAAATGGGTCTTTTGCAGCAGATCTGAACAATACAGCATGGCCTTTTGTTTCTTAAGAACTGCTTCGATAAACATTGATTATGGATCCGAATAAAACAAAGTAATGGAAAATGCAAGAGTTTCTTATCATTCCGTTACATGTTGGCCCAGTTTTCAGGATTTCTGTTCATTTATGTTGAGCTTTAATATGTATTTGATCACTAGCAATACATGCTTAACTTTTCTTCAATGTAAGCAAGCAATATTGTATTAATTGCATAACAAATCAAAAACCAAAATCATTATCAAAGAGAAGATTCTGACTCAGTGGTCCTGCAGGAGTAGAATCACCCCGGCAGATTTTATGAGATGATAACACCTGACATGAGTGCCAAGCCTTATCTTTCTCTCTAGGAGCTCCTTGTGGTTTCAAACAGACAATTATGAGTTTAGCAGGCTCATGTGAAAGCACCACATCAACAGGACTCCCAACTCGACACCGCAATTGTTTATTGGACGTCCTCCAATTCTGCCATCCTTCTCTTTGTATGGCCTCCCTTCACAGATGATTTGTTTAGGATACAGAATGTTTAGAAACCAAAAGGAAAGAATATCTTTTGTACTTTTTAAGCAGAGAGATTTGAGAAACTATGTAACCCGACTCAAGTCATCACATTAAATCATTCTATGGGTCAAAACAAAACAAAGCACACCTTTCAATAAGCTTCAACAGAAAGCAAACATAATAAAAATAATTGGTCAATGCTTAATTATTTCATGAGGAAGGACACAGTCAAGAGTTCCTGGTACCGAAGGAAGAAGTCTAGGCTTCCGCGATAGCACTGGTGAAAAATAAAGCTCCAGGTAGCAACATAATACCAGCTAAGGTACTTCAGTTAATACATCCAAGACTGGAAGAGCTGCCTCTTTTAAGCAGAGGTATTTGTAAGAGAGCTACCTGACTAATCACCTGGAAATAAGTCATATGTATACCTTTTTAAAGAAAGGTTACCCAATAGAATGAAAGAACTATAAAAATGTTATTAATATCACACATAATTCAATATTTTTGAAGATATTTCAAAATCAGTTGCAGATATCCACTGGAAGAGATCTCCCACATAGCAAGAAAAATTCAGAAGAGGATTCAGAAAGGAAATATATCACTACCAATGTCATAAATAATTAAATAAAGAAGACTCACCAATTTTTTACTCATGGGTAAATTCCAAGAGGTTTTATTGCAGAAAAATGTCAAATGTATTTATTTTTAAAGATCCTTTTTTGTGTATGAAATCCTTTTTCTTTTTAAAAAGTGATTCCATGGTCAATAGTTCTACTTTGAAAAGATTTCTTTCTTGTTTCCTTTCAATGAAGACATTTGAAGTTGCCTGTGATGACATTTTGGGAGTTTATATTTTGTTCATGGGACCCTCTACTTATGAAATTTTGAGTCTTTTGAAACAAGAAGCACAAAAAAAGCTTTTCAGTAGTTGCCTAAAATGTCATAGTAAAAGAAATGCCTCCCTGTAATGTCATTGAGGAAAAGTGTTTGAATGTTCCATGGTTTCTGGTGTATTTCTCATTTTTTTAGATACCTAGAAATAGACTCTTATTTTTAGGAAGTAAATAAAAATCAGATAATGATTTGCACTATGCCTTTTTTTTTTATTAGCATCACAACTTTATGTTAAGAAGAGCCAAGGGACTGTGCAACTGATGAGTTCTGATTTTGAGATTTGATTTTGACAACTTCTTTTAACAACAGTCTTATTTTAGGTGTCAAAGAGCCCCAGTGAAAAAGTGGGCCATGAGTTGGTAAGCTAGCAACAACATTTGAACTTCAATTCCACATCTATGTGGCTTCCAACTCCTATAAGTAACTGAAGCCTCAGAAAGCCAGAGGTAATCCTATAGGCAGTTAGGAGTTATTATTGCCTGGATGGCAGTGAGCTTTTACTTTTGGAGTACTTTAGATATTAAAACTCAATCATTTCAAATTATTTTTACCCTAGAATTTTGGCATTTATCATTACAGAAATCAAGGTCATCTCAGGCTTACTGTGTCTTTCACGAGAAGTCGAAATATATATATATGGGTTAGATCTCTTTTTTTCCCTTACAGAGCAGGTATCCTTTACTGTGAAAAATAATAAACCCAGTTATCCTGCTGTCATTTCCAAATAGGGAAAACCAATTTCTATCAAATAGAACTGCTTGCAACACAATTTTCAACAGCTGATTATTTGAAATTAAGTTGCTAGGTGTTTCTTTTAAGAAGTCTCTGCATGGTTGCAAACCACTGATATTTCATTAGGAACTAAACCAACTAGCTATTTGCCCAGTTAAAAGTCTTCGTTATGTAGATTAATTATCCTGGATGTTAGAGACAAATAGAACAAATCAGAAAAGGGGTAAGAAAACTGATATAACACACATTATTATATTTTACTCAATAGTATGATAAACTTAGACAAATGGCAATTTAACTCAATGTGTTAATATCAAATGGAAAATGAATTCACTATGCCATTTTTACTATATTTTGACATTTTTCTGCAACTATTTTGAGTGAATAGATTATAACATTTATGTCAGTTTGCGCTGCCAACATCCTTATTGTTCCATTGTAGCAGCTTTTGTCCCTTTGGGAAACAGGGCAATTTTAAAACCAGGAAGGATGTGTAGTTTAATTATATACCTTCAAGTTCACCTTGAACTTGAATACAATCAGGATGCTGCTTTAGTGATTAGTTCTAAGTGAAGGAAATGTTTTTATCTATGATTATTTTATTATATAATCAAATATAGACCTTTGGTCAGTCTAACATTTTAAAATTGTATAACTATGATTTTAAAGTTACAAAATATGCAGATACATAATTGCAAATATAGACAGTTGCATAATCTTGTAAAATTCATTCTATTAATTAATTAGCATGCTTGCCATTAGGTTGTGCTAATTATATTTAAGAAGCTAACTTTGAAAGCATTGTTTTTTGTACCTCAAATATTCCTTCTTTAGGTACACAAATAGACAGATGCACACAATTACATAGTTACTATAATAAAATGATTTCACTGTACGAAGCATATTCTCAAATTTGAATAAATGATATTACTACATCATCAACATTTTTGTGTTCACCAAAGTATTGAATTTGTGTGTCTGTGTGTGTGATGAAAGTAAAGTTAAATTCACTCGAGAATGATCGCAATTCCCATTTGTATATGTAGTCACCAAAATAATGATACAATGAATTTACAAATTTGAAGACTCATTTGAGGCTTTCTGACTCATTTGTTGTTTGTTTTGCTATGGTTAAGAAAAGACAACAAATGAAAATTGTCCTGGAATATGGAATAACCTGGAAATAATCTGAGAATATGGTATCCCTGGTGACATTGTTGGTTATAGATGGATTCAATCATTTCCACACCAGCTTTTCTGTTAGAGAATGATGGACATTTCTGCTCTGGCAAAGATGTGCAATTCTGGAGGAGCTTTTTTCTCTCTTATTGGTTCATTATGACTAAAAGTTGACTTGATGTCAATTGGATTAGACTGGTTAACTCATGCTATACGAATATAAGAGTGTCATAATCTGAACTATGCCTGGAAAGCAGTACTCAAAGAGGGCAGACACTTTGTGGGATGACATCGGAGCTGTCATACTCGAAGAAATCAAAGGGTCTTAAAAAGACAAGGAAAAAGAAAATACAAAAATGAATTTGAGAAGATATATTTAACCTTTATCTTGAACACAGAGTTGTCAAATGAAAGCAAGAATTAGAAAGTAAATGAATGAATCAGAAAATTCAAATGGCTATTTAAGAAAACAAACTATATTGGAATTTCCAAATGTCCTAGGAAAGACAAAATGAAAAATATGTTTGACACTGCTTAAGCTGAAAGAACTGAAGAATAAATTTAAGCCATGATTATGAAGTTGTAAGTGTTCTATAGACAAAATAATGAATTATACAGCACCCATCAAAAGAAGATAGAAAACTATCAACTTTGTACCAGATCAAATGCATTTACATTCAAACATTTTAGTATATGATCAAGAACAGTGGGCATCGTAGAAAGATGTTCAGTTGGCAATCAATGCACTCTTGAAAAGCAAGACTGTGAATTAAAAGAATGTCAACTGAAGTGTTTCAACAAATGAATGAAGTCCTGGAAAATCTCATGGCAAGAATTTTGCAAGACAGCTATCTGGACAACTGACAGTGAAAGGTCTGTATGTGTGCTCATTATAGAGAACGTTATGCAACTATACCAGAAACTATCTAACAATATTATTGATATCACAAGTATATTTTCTTCTGGAGATGGTTTTAAAATTATTCCAGTAGTGCATCAATTGGGAATGACCAAAAAGACAAGTTGGATTCAAAGGAATCTGGGAAGCTTACGTTTTTATTTCTGATATGAGATAAATCTTGACTAAAAGCAGAGAATCACTGAATATTGTATACCTATGGATGGCATAAAGGCATCCATTCTAGGCCATATCAAATTGTATATAACAGTACATAGAATGATAATTCCAGAAAATATGACTGTGTACATGCCAAATCCATATAATTGCAAGAAGCCACTCTTCTAACAGACTAAGAGGATATTGAATCATTTGAAATCAGGAAAGGTGGGCACCAGAGCTGTACTCTTTCACCATACCAAATTCATACATTTAAAAGATAACCTGAGAAATTGGATTACATGAAGAATATTTCAACATCAGGACAGGAGGGGTATTCATTAGCAACCTATGATATGCAGTTGATACAACTTAGCTTGTTGGAGAAGAAACAAAGTATTTCCTGATGAAGCTCCCAAACTACAGATTTCAGTATGGACTATAATGTATAGTATAATGGACTGAATTTACTGTAAATTAAATTTATTTGTAAAGAAAGGAAATGTAAAGAAAGGAAAATATTGAGAAGTCGATCAAAAACAGCAAGATGATATTCAAAGAAAAAATTGAAGGATCAAGGAATTATCTCATTGTGCCAGGATTCTCATTAACAATGATGTTATTTAGAAATTAATCGACAGGTTCCATTGAGAAAATCTATTGCAAAACACTCCAAAAAGTATTAAGAGGCAAAGATGTTACTTTGAAGATGATGGTGTCTCTGACTCCAGTCATGGTGTTTCAATCACCTCATGAGGGAGACTAAAATAAAACCTATCTCTTTGAGTCAGGGTGTTGTGAGTGATTACTTAATATACCATGGACTTCCAGGGAACAAATAAATTTAATTTACAGTAAATTCAGCTAGAAGATCTTTAGAAAATAGTGCTGAGACTTCTCCTACTTTGGATCTAGATCAGGCCCTACAGTAAGAGATCATGTTGGTAACTGACATTATTGTCATTGAACTTCATAGACAAGTTTTTAAGTTCTCTTTTATAAAGCAAGATTTCGTCATCTGTATATCATGGATTTTTAATGAATCCTTCCATTCTGATGCTGGACTATTCTTCAAATAGTAAAGTTTCTTTAATTATTCGATCATCTTAGAATAGTATAAACTTATAAATTTATAGTATAGTATACATTTATTTAAAGTTTTTAAGACATACACATGATATTTGAAATCATGCCTTTTCCCCTTATTCTGTTTGAAGGACTATCTCTTATTGTATGTTCTGACTTCTTAATAGCACAATTTAGGGTTTTTTAACCTTCCAATTCATATTTGATATTATTAACATCCCACTTGGCTGAATTCTTTTGCATTCATCCATGAAGCACAGTTAAATGTGTCTTTCTCAGGTATTCTCAACTTCCCATCTTAATTCATTTGTTATCAACAATAATATTCTTTGTTTCACGTGTCCTCTTCAGAACCTGGCTACACATTCTTGTGACTTACAGTCATTATGCTACTGCATTCAGTTTGAGTTAATTTCACCGCAATGTTACTTGTGTGATATTAATGATACTTCTTACTAGCTCCTCTATTCTGTTGAATAAACTTTCTTGGACTGAGTCTAGAGTGTGTTTGAAATTAATCTTTTTTGAATTACAAAAGGCAGATTAAACAAGTAATTAGAGATGGCATATGAAAAATAGCAAACCCTCAGCACCCAGAAAAGTTTTGTGAACATGGTAATATCAAGAGACAACTCTGAACCCACAGTCAAAAACCCTGCCCTGAATTCTAATGGTTCACCTTCAACATGGTGCAAAAACAAGCCCTGATTTGCAGAATCCATGACTTTGTTAAACAGCATTAGATAACTAATGTAGGCGCTGTAGAACATTCAATAAATGTCTGGAAGAATTTTAAATCCATGATATGTTAGATGTATTGCTTACCTTCATTAAGATACCTTGTAATAATAAGCAGGTGCCTATTGTTCACATGAACAGGTAATTCTATACTTTGGCATGTTTTTCCCTTCAGATCTCAAGGCAACCCTGTAAAGTGTGCTTTCAAATAATTGAACTTTGAATGAGGAAACCAGAGGAAGAAGTCATATCATCTTAATCTACAAGTTCTTTCTGCCATTTGTCACAGCCACATTACTTGATTAGCTCCATATCAGCGAAAGGCTCTGATAGACTCCAAGCATTACATGCAGGTAATAAAAGTACAACTCAAAAATGCCAGCAGCTGTGTCAGAGAAGGAAATTCAAATGTTTCCCACCATACTAAATTATAGGAAAGTAGTAAGACTGCAGCTTCTCACAGAATGGAACTTTAACACACCTAGAAAAATAAGACCATCTTGTTAAATCTAGCTTCTCACAAGTCTCACTGTATTTCATAACTTATAGAGAAAGCCTTGGAAACCAAACAACATGACAATTATCATTGTTTTCTTAGTAATTAGTCTGGTCATTTTCAATTTTTAGCCACACTGTTCACAATAGAATGGAAGAGGAAGTGGTCCCCTTCCATTCACACAATTATTGTGTTTGAGTATCGACCCCATACCCATCCATCTCTGCAAGGGCCATCTTTTTTACTCTCTTTCTTCTTTTCTCCATGGTGGTAGTTGTTACTCATCGGGCTGCTGACCACAAGATCAACAGTTCAGAACTCTAGCCTCTCCTTGTACTTTGGATGTATTATCAGAAGTGACCAATGATATTGTTAAAGAGTTTCTCTATTCTGTTGCAGCTCCTTTCTTTGGGATATGCACAGCTGTGGATCTTGGCCAGGCAACTGGACAGGCAGCTGTCTTTCCCATTGCTTGGCATCTATGATTGAGTGCCTCCAGCATGGCATCATTTGTTAAAACATCTTAATTTGGTGTTCCATTAATGATCGAGTTTTTCATCAATTCCTTCAGTGCAGTTTAGACTTCTTCCTTCAGTACCACTGGTCCTTTGCCAGGGATTGGTCACTTCTGATAACATGTCCAAAGTATAAGAGATGAAGTCTTACCATAACCCCATGTAAGGAGCATGCTGAAGGTATTTTTTCAAGATACATTTGGTTGACCATGTATTTTTAATATTGATTTCCAGAATTAAAATCCAAATGTATCAGTTCTTCTATGGTCTTTTTTTATTCAACTCCAACTTTCATGTGCATATAAAGCTACTAAAAATGCCATGACTTACACCAGACATATCTTTTGGGTTTTTTTTGTTTGTTTATTTATTTTTTGGCATGTCTGCTGTCTGCTGTCTGGGAGCTACAGGATTTGAACTAAGCCAGTGGGCCGCAGTCCCGCACTCAACCACTATGCCACCGGGGCTCAGCTCCAGACATATTTTGTCTTTATGGTGATATCCAGGATTTTAACATTCTAAAGCACTTTTTTTTTCACCAGATTAACCTAATAAATTTATTGCAATAACCAAGAATAGCCAATGAATCTTGATAGCTTAAGTGGTCAATTTCAGGCTCAAGGAGGTGGCAGAATGATATACTTTTTCATCACAAATTTAGGGTTTTATGCATACATTTGAGTAATAATTCTACTAATTAAATCATCTCGTGTACTTATAAATAGAGTTTCTTTCAAAGACAGCAGCATAATTTGAAGCAGAGCTTGAAATAATCCTTTAAATCATGAATGTGATGGCGTTCCTCAAGAATTTCATGCTTGGCAGACTAACCCTATGACTGTTTGTCCCACAATGGCTGATACCAGTGTATGTCAGCTCACCACTGCCCAAGGCTTCATTGTGAGATAGTTCATTGGATGGTGGCCAGCTTTCAGTTTTCCTAAATTGAAACATTGTATTCTGCACATACTGATAATTAATAGACATTGACAACTGTGTCTTCTTACTTTGTACTGTGCCACATAAGCCAATAAAAGTCTTGAAAGCTATAGTTTAGGTCATTAGTATGATGGAATCTACTTTGAGAGAGCACCTCTTCCACATTTCTATTTTGAGTGCATTCCAATCTGCAAATCTCACCTATCACATACCTCATAGGTCATGCTAACTGTATTCACCATAAAATATAATCCTTCATGCCTAATCCCTCAGAAGTGGACAATCTATTCTACATAGTCTATTCTTAATCTGCAAGTTCTGCTAAATGCTACTAAACAGGAATGACTGTTGGTATTGAAATACAGGAAATAAAGCTTGTAGGATCAGAGCAACACACAAGTCACCATTTCGTGGCAAAACGACACATATGTGAACAGGTGATCACAAAGAGGTTGCTAGGAATAATAGTTCTTTTTGTCTGCAACAAATTTGTCTGAGATGAATTCTGGTTGATTTAGCAAATTTTCTGACTCAGAGCTTTCTGATGTGGTCTATGTAATACATACTACACCTTGAGAAGACAAGATTGATACAGTTTAAGAAACCTTGAATATGGGCCTTAGGTCACTAAAGATTGAAAAGAAACTCCACTAACCATGCATGGTTAGCCATATATTACAGGTCAGATTCTAGGAGGACTGTAAAAGCAATGTTAAGTATTTTCCCAAAAGGCAAGTGTTGTCAAGATTTTCAAATACTTGAAATGAAAATAAATACCATTTAAAAGGAAAAATATGTTGAAAGAAATATAGCCATTGCTAAGAGTAATAAAAAAGAGTGGGCTGGAATCAAAGGGATGCTTTTTAGGATAATAAAAGAAGTCACGGGTAAGCGATGTAGAACAACATGAAACGAGGCTTTTAAACAGGATGGAAAACGGCAAAGTGCATTGGATCACGATTTAAGACAAAATTTAGAGAATGTGATGAATGAAAACAGACATCAGCTATATAACTAAAGAGATGATAAGAAAAACTTGGACTTCACAAACCTGTGTTCATTTAGAATGCTCATGGTGTATATGCTTAAGTACTCACACCTCATACAGAGGTGTTGATCCTGCAATAATAGTTGATTTTTGAGTCAAGACTTTATATTTCTAATAAGATGGCACTCTGGAACAGAGGAATTCCTGGATTTCATAAAGTATCATGAACCATTCTGATATAAATATCAGTCTGCCCATTATTTCAAAATAAATTTAGCTGCCAGCCTGAACTTTTTATCTTGATCTTATCTTGAGTACTTCTAATAAGTGGCAGAATTTAAGGAAGCATTTTTCAGAACAAAGTCCTCTTCAACCCTTCAATCTGTCCATCATAAATGGGACATGCTGGGGACATGCGGTAAGGATTCTTGTAAATGTTCCTAACTTATGAACAGGTCAAAATTCAGTGAGGATTTTTTTCTTCTCATCTGAGTTCATTTTAGAATGAACTCCAGTAACTGTAACAAACAAAAAAAGATGAAACAAAATAAACAAATAATAATATCCAAAATAGAAGGTGAGGTTCAGTGACAGAAGATAGCATGAATACAGGGAGTTCTACAATTTAGCAAGAAATTCAAGCCAGCTAGTAAAACATTTAAAGAGAAGATTGACGATTCTGAGAGTCACTGCCAGCACCTGTGGCAGATGGTCAGCAAAATATAACTGTCCCAGTCAGTGCATCCCCATCTTTAAATCCCCACATACAAGTCACAGATGGCGTGGAAGCACAATTGATGCTTCAAGGGCTCTGAAAACAGACCCGGGCTGACCTGAGGTGTGCTATTAAAGATTTTCTGGCACTATTATGTACATGAGCCAAAATTCAGACTATTCCCTGGAATCATTATATCCCTCCAGAAAGTACCCCTTCAACTCAAACTGTGAATGTACAGAAAGAGGAATTATATGCACATCGTGAAAGAGGAATTATATGCATCATTGAGTATTCACTCAGTGTATCAAAAGTACAACGCACACATATATACATACACACACAACCCAGAAGCTGTCTTCATTTGAATCAAGTAGAAAGACTCTTTATATATAAAAATGAAATGGCTTTTATAACACCAGGTTCCTCTTGCTGTTAATTAGATTTTGGCATAATGGATAGCCTCTTCTTGTGTTTTATTTGATCTGCCAACAATTATTAGAGTTGGTTGTCAACATATAGTACTAAAAAATTGCCACCCTCGTCTTAAAGGCTTGTGTCAAAACAAGCAGCCATCCAAAGGAGGAGTCAGCTAAATCTACATGGAAGAAGCACATCAGCCTATGTAATCGCAAGACTTCAAGTTATAAGATCTAAACTTGGAAGAGGTTGGTTTGCAGAAAGTTCTGGATGTTAGTGGTAGCTCAAAATCCATTTGATGTGTCACTATATGGATTGAGCCCCACGTGAATATCCAATGCATATAGTTTAGGAATGTAACAGCCATAATTTCAAGAAAGTGCTTTCCAAAGATTTTAGCACGTTAGGCTGGAAAAATACTTTGTAATTTGATGTCTTTCTGAATCCAAAGTGAAATTATTATTTTCCATATATACTTGAATATAATCAGACATAAGTATAAGCTGAGGTACCCAATTATTACCCGGGAAATCAGAAAAACTGATTGACCCGAGTATAAGCCTAGGGTGGGAAATGCAGAAGCTACTGGTGAGTTTCAATAATCAACACAAATGAAAATAAAATCACTAAAAATTGAGACATCGGTGGGGTAATGTATTTAAATATTTACTTTAAATAAAAAACAAATAAAATGACAAGTGATTTAACATTAGTAAACCAACACAGTAAATGGAAAATAGGTTCAACAAAAACGATAAGGTATCAACAATGATGTGTTAAGAGTACTGTTCGCTGAGGATGCAGCCGACCAAAAGCCTCTTATGTGTGCTGCCACGCCCACCATCAGCAGCAGAAATGGGAAGCGGCTGGGTCTGTGAGGCAGCCAGGCGGGAGTGTGGCTGAGCCTGGGTCTGTCAGGTACCACTGACCCATGTATAAGCCAAACCCCATTTTTTTAGTACAATTTTTTGTGCTGAAAACTCGACTTATACACGGGTATATATGGTATAGTCTCTATTTTATCTTAGCTTTAGGCCTTTACCTGTTGTATATAGCTATTGTTGCTAGGTCTTTTTTTTTTTTTAACCTCATTTTGTATGTTTTTCAAACCTGGACAGATTGAATGAAGAAGCGAGTAGAGAGAGTGACGATTGCCTGGCACACAGAGGAGGGGTGAAGGGAGTCAACATCAGTGGGTCCCAGAAGGAAGAAATGATTCCATAGTTGATTGGAGGGATGATTGCACAACACTTTTACCTATAATTGAACTACTGAATATTATATGTTAATTATATCTCAGTAAAATTAAAAAAGAAAATATCACCCTAAAATAATTTTATTTACTTCTCTCTTTAAAAAGAAGGCAAGACCAAAATTACAGTTCACATACACACAGATATTTATTCTCAACACAACATATTTTGAAGAAAACCTGCAATCAGCGGAAGGGGCCAGACAAGTTTTAAGCAACATATTTGTCTCCATTTCCCTGTCATTGAGAATTGTCATGGAGCTGGTTCTGATTCACTGAGACTACACTGTGCAGTCCAGGTCATCCTCATAAGGGTTATATTTAAGTCAATAATTATCTGTCTATCTGTCTGTTTGAAAGTATCTTCCAACAAAGGTCCAATAAAAAAGATGTCTTTCAAGGGGATCCATTTAGGCCAATTCAACTGAAAGGAAAATAGTCAACTCTGAAGGTTATGGTAACTATTAGGGGTTATTTGAGCCTGATAGAATTTTTTCAAAGGACATAGGACAGTCAGGGAGGCATATTAAGAAAACATTTATAAGAAAATGGAAAACTGCATTTGTGAGAAAAAGGCTAGGTTACTTGCCCCAAAGAAACATTATATATCATGACGATGAATCTACTTATTATTTGAGAAAGTCAAGGATCATAACATGATTTTGCCATACATATACAGAAAGCACAGTTAAAAGTACAGTTCAGAGTTCCTGAGGATATAGAGAAACCATAATAAACACAAATTAAAAGCTAAACCTTCCAATATTTGAATCAAGTAGAAAGAATCTGTGTAGTTAAAAATAAAAGAGAAGTTTTATCACAACACGTTCCCTGGACTCTTAATTAGAGGTCAGGGAGAAGGTATGCATCCTGCAAGTGTTTTATTTGGTCTGCCAACAAGTATTAGGATTCACTGGCAACACACATTACTCAGACAATTTCACCCTGAAAACAAATTTATTGGATTATCTTTTTTTTTTGAAAATGAGGTGAACCCCAAGGTATTACCACTGAGATTTCAGATCACATGTAGATTTTGCATCTATTCCACAGCCCTGATTCTTCCCCTTTGACTCTTTTTTGTTCTCAAACTTAAAAAAAAAAGGAATGCAGTTTTATTCTCTTGAATAGAAATGCATTTTGAACACTGAATCTAAGAGTGCAGAGTTCATCAATGAAGAGCAATGGGAATACTTTCTTATGAAATGTGTAGATCTAGCCTACTGGTAAATTAAGACCTTAGACAGGCATGTGACATATTCCTCTTCCACAAAGGTGCATAAACAAAAATAAAGGAGAAACTGAAGATTTGAATATTGGAGGAATAAAATTAAGTGAATTAAACACACAGACTGAGAAAATTTGATGGTGTTACCCATACAAAGGGATCAAGAGGATCAAGGAACTCACAGAGGGCCAGCCAGGATCCAGGCAGCCCTCCAACAGCAAGAAACAGTTCCTGAAACACCCGATGATGGCGAGAGATGCGGGCAAACACAATCACTTCCACAGCCACTGATGAATGGAATAATACCCAGGATTCCATCTAGAATCTAGCCAATGAAAGTTGTGTGCATCTTTCCTTCCACAACTCAAGGGAAGCACATGTCTCCTGAATGAGGGGTAGAGATGGAGGTGATTGTGAAGGGACTGCAGCACAATACAGGAGGCTAATGCAAGAGAGGGTGAATCATATCCTGTTTCCCAGGAGCTCTGCGACCAGGAGAGGTTACAGCCCACAGACTTATGCTCAGAGCCACAGAGGTGAGGCCTGTATTCTAACACAGGCCCCATCTCCTTCCTTCACTGTTCTGAGGATGACTCTGTTTCATGGAACTATAACAGCTCATTATCTAGAAGACTGATTCTTTCCACCACAATCCCAAGCTCTTCCCCCCACCCTTTTCTTCTTGATGCTTTGTTTATTCATTTGCTTTTGCATTATCTGGTTCCATTCCACAATTTACTTAATAACACAGACCCAAAAAGACAGAAAAATCACTAGTGTCCACAAACTCTGGTGTCCACAAACACTGTTGCCATGGAGATCAGCCACAGAAAGGGGGCATTTGGAACAGGAAGTAAACAGATCTAGAGTGTTTGTCTTTTTCAATGTACCCCACCCCCACCCCAGTTCTTTTGTGATTTGGAGAAATCACAAGCTAACACACTAGACACAAAGGGTGGCACCTTCTATAACTTCCCACAAGTTTCTTTTGACCAGAAATCTGTCTTCAGTTATAATCCGGATGTACCCATGGTTTAGCTCCAATTATTCTTTTTTTGTGACAAGAATGCACTGATGACTAAGAAAAAATTGAAATCCCATGTTGCAATATTATTTAAAAATGTTTATGGACAAAATAGAAATTGACACAGATAGCATCAAAAGAAGATGGAAAGGATAATCATCTTCACTGTACCAAAAAGAACTCATTGACCATTAATGATTTCAAGAGATAGCATATGAACGCTAGTGAATGGAACAGAAGAAAGAAGACCAAGCTTCACTGAAGGCATTAGTCAAAAGTAAAGTTCAAGATCTTGACAGAATACAAATTTAAAAGTTTCAATAAGTTGATAAAGCACTGGAAGCACTCACTAGTCCATGTTGTGGCATGTGAATGAGTGCTACCTGGCCAAATATTGGAAGAGGTACATATTTGAACTCATTTCTAAGAAAGGTGACAAGAGGGAATGAGCAAGTATCCAACAATATCATTTCATTGTGTGCACATAGAATTTCCTGAAGACAATTCAACGACAGTAGCAGCAATATATTGACAGACAGCTGCCAAAGATCCATCCCTGATTCAAAAGAGGATTTTAATCAGGAATATCATTACTGACTTTGAGTGGATGGTAGCGTAAAGTAGGAAATACCAGAAACAAAGTTTTCTTCTGCTTTATTGAACATATGAAGGTATTCAACTGTATGCATCATAATTCACTCTATATCATATTGAGAAGAGTGAGAACCCCATGAGATTACATTGTGCTTATCTCATGGCTGTAAGTGGATCAAGGGGTGGTCATTGGAACCACTTATTAGTAGTCATTGGAACAAGTGAATACCGAGTCATTTAAAATAAGCAAGGTTGTCCCACGGGGTTATTTTCTTTCACCATGCTTGTTCAATCTGCTTATTGATAAAAGAGTCCCCAAAGCTGTACTGCATGAAGAACAACTGTGCACCAGAATGGGACGAAACTCATGAACAATCTTCCATATGCAGATAATGAAAAAATCTTTGCTCAAAGTGAGGATAACTTAAAGCATTTTCTGTTGAAGATAAAAATAGATCACCATGTTAAGTAAATCGAAATCTTCACCACAGGACTAATAGGCATCATGATGATAAATGGAGAAAAGGTCAATGCTTCAGAGGATTTTAAGTTAGCTTGGATGCACAACTAATGTTCCTAGAAGCAGCATTCAAGAAAGCAACTGCACACTGCATTGGGCAAATATACTGCAAAAATGTCGGTTTAAGAGCTAAGGGACACCTGACATAAAGCATAGTTTCAATGACCTACTCCCATAGAGTTACAATCCGTAAGATTCACAAGGGGGGTTCTACTCTGTCCTGCGAGGTCTCCATGGGTTAGAATCTACTCCAGGACAGTGAGTTTTATTATTGTGGATTGGCTTATTCATGTGCATGTTAGACTCCAAAGAACAAGAAATGCATATGGATCATGAAGGCAGAGAAGAAAAGTGAAAATACAATGGATTACTAAAAGGACAACCATATCTCTCTTGGAAGAAATACAGGCTGTATGTCCTGTACTTGAGGGTGTTTTACTCCAGAGAAGCCAGGCCCCAAAAGACGGCATGTCTAGTGCATGAGAAAAGCATCATAAAATGGATGATCCTTGACTAAATGAAGCGACACCATGGCTGGAACTATAGGCTCAATCTCAAAAGTCTGCAGATGGAGCATGATGAGATGATATTTTATTCTGTTGAATGTAGGGCCACTGGGAATCAGAGTCACAGGGTGGCACCTAGCAACAGCATTGGTGCTTTCATTTAGGACAATAGGGACACCAGGGATTCAAACTGTCAAGAAATGTTAAGTTTCTCTTGTGACATTCTGCTTGAAATGGCCCATGTATGGTCAGAGCAGACCCTAAGTGCTCCGCCGGGCTTCAGGTGCCTGAGCTTTTAGAAGCATTCAACAGGTGTTCCTTCTGTGGTTTTTCTGGAAGCTTCCAGCATTCAACATCTGGGGGAGTAACTGAGTGAATCAACACTTTGCATCATTCTGGGAATCCTTTCACCCTTGAATATGTATCAAAGTGCATGGAGTGATATTCAGCCACATCTTCATCCTCAGCTCCTTGTGCCTGGGCCTTGAGAAATTGCAACTCTCAAAAAGGTCTTGGGTGATACTTATGCTGCTTCTCTGAGGATTTGACTTCTAGAGCTATTGCTCTGAAAGTTAGTCTGATACACTGCAATGAATAATATGGTTCCACTCTCAAATTATGCTTCGTATAATAGAGGCGGAGGGAAAAAGAGAAGGGCCATCACCAGATGGAATAATAATGTGGCTACAACTACGGGCTCAACCATAGAACAACTGGGAGGATGGTGCAGCTTTGGGGAGGTGTGTCCATTTCTTGTACATAGGGATGCTCTGAGTAGGGGCCAATGGATAGCACCTAGCATCCGCAAGAACTGCAAAAGTCTGAGATATCTGAGTAGAAAAAAGTCCCTGGAAAGAAAAGTATTCCCTTCATGAGTTAAAACAAATTACATGGAGAACATAAAAATCACAGGGATTAATCCTCTGGAGAGAACAGTCTCTAATACCATCTCCATAATTCTCTACAAACATGGGGCTTTTCTAACAAACCTTGGTGCTTAGCTCTGTCTTATATGTAAGGGGATAGAATGTTGATGCTATGTCAGTCTGGATTCCTTCCAACTGATACCAAGAAGAGAAGTTGAAGTGTCAAGAGAATAGGAAATTCTCAAGGAGTATCTTATGGATAAAAGGGGCAGACATCTTTCTCAATGAGGAGTATGAGGGAACAGGCAATGAGTAATCAGAAAGATCAAGCCAGGCAAATGGATTCATCTGATTGCCCTCATGACTTGGGTGGAGAATTTGTTTTGATAAAGACATTTGTTTTGTCTTGAAAATGCCTTGAGAAGTCCATATTAAATAGATCATATATATTTGAAAAAATCCCACTTCAAGAGGGTTATTTCAATTTTAAGCACAGATACACCTTATCGTTAAGCTTCCCCACCCCCACCCCCGACCGCCCAAGGAAGCAGCCATTTTAGCAGGTCATGTTTTGAACTAATTGAAAGCAAACAATAAATTTTGCAAAGTAGAGGAAGGCCATCTACATCAGCTTTATTACTGTAAGGATTACCATTACTACATTTGTGAGGATTTGGGATTTCTTTACCTTGACTTGCAACCCACACTGAACACTACAGGTCTTGAGCTTCATCTGCTAGTACTTCAAGTCCTCCGGACTTTAGCAAATAAGGTAATGTCATCTCCTGGGTTGTTAATACACCTTCCTCCAATCCTGATGCACCATTCTTCTTATTTTTTCTATCACTCCCTCTTATGGCGAAAGAAAGTGTTAAGAAAATTAGTAATGCACCAGACTGTCTCCAATACCTTTGGAGAATTTATTTGTAGAAATGACCGCTATATGCAAAAAGCAATATACTCCACCAGAAATGTGCTGATCATCACATAAAATGAAAGTTCTGGCTGGAAGCAGTTACAGAGTACTCACCTCAGGAGATCTAGAATGGCTGCATTTACAATTAGATTCCTATAAATCTTAATGGATTAAAACGTCATTGTTTCAAATAAAACAAAAAAAGTCATTGTTTCATATATGTGCCACAATTACACATTTTCATTTTCAACAATATAGGGAGTAAGGAGTGCGCTGCTTCTGTGTCTTCCTCCATATGTAGATTTTACTGTCTTCCTAAGAGACCCCAAATCAGATGCCTTCTTATCTCAGACCATGATTTGGTTATCATAACCATGTCAAACAAAAAGAAACAGGGAATACTGACATCAACATTGAAAAACATTATCATTTTTCCCTGAAAAATTTTGGGAAATAACAACAAATTCCTGATCTCCTTATTTAGGTCACATAAAGTAATTTTTGCAAGGAAGTTTATATGCTTGAATAATGTTTAGCAAGATGTCTCTTTTGCCCCTTCACTTGACTTCTAATAATGTAGATTCCAAAATTTTGGGAATAAATATATTATTAATTTGTGGATATCGTGAAATGCTGAAGCCTGCAAATACTAAGTTTCATGCAAATGCCAACTGTAGGTATTATTCAAACTTAGGCGATGTTGAACTATTCCAACATAAATGAAAACTGAAACACTAAAATCAATTTAACCAATAAATCAAGTATATACTTTTAGAATATTAAGGCTACCTATGGAATTTAACTCTTTGATCATTTTATCCATTAGAGAAGTTCAATATATTTTTTTACTGCAAACACTACTTAAAATTTTTGTCTAGTATAAAGTAAAAACTTCTTTGGAACATATAAAAATGAGTATCTGTGGAAGAAATTCTGTATTTTTTATTATAAGGTACTTGAACAAATATCCATATGCATGTTAATGAAATGATGCATGGCTATACTATTAATGTGTTGATACTATACATACCAAAATTGATCCCCTAGTGGCATGTTGGATATGCCAATAGGTTGAGATCTATAAGGTTAGCAGTTAAAAATCACCAGCCCTTTGGTGGGGGAAGGACAGGGCTTTATAGTCCCATGATCAGTTACAGTCTAAGAAACTCACAGGGACAGTTATGTCTTACATTAAAGGGTAGAGATGACAACGTTAACTTCATTGCAGTGTTTTTACTTTATTTTTTCTTTTATATATCATTATATATATATATCATTATATATCATTACATATCATTTCTAGTTTTGATCAACCTTGGGTTACAAAAAACATTTCAAATGTATCTAACTGACAAGTTTTTATAGCATATTGTAAATGTTGAGTGTACCATGTGAGTAAGTTATTACTACAGCTTTGTGGCTACTGATTATATATATGGAGGGTAAACTGAGTCACTCTTCAGATGGTGATGATGATCTAATTAACAGAAGAACATGCTTCTCTGGATGACATTTTCTACAAGTCTCATTTCATGTTAAAAAGCTGATGGTGGAGCACTTCCATACAAATGAAAATTGGATGATGTAAGACAAGCCAATTGTCATCACTATGGGAGATGGGCATACCTTGGCAGAGAGTTGCTATCTGTTGAGAAGTGTATTCTTGCAGATCCCTTGGTGTAAAAAAATATGCAGCCTGAAATAAAGATAAAAACTACTTTGACATGAAGGCTTCCTAATGGGGACAGAAGCTCCTGCTTCTACAGCTTCCACAAAGATACATCATTTTATTCAGGCAGGAGCAAGGAAGCAAAGTTTAGCAGGACAGCCATCTATAAATTGTCCTCGTTGTTGGATATGTCTTAAGAATATATAGTTATTGGAAAGATTTTCTGTACAACAGAGCTGTAAAAATGCATCCTCCATGTCTTGAATGTCCAGCTGAATAAAATTCATGGCATTGGCATATGTGTCCTGGATTAAAAATTAAAGATAAATGAAAGCTTTTTCTTCTAATAATAATGCTTTGCAATTCATCAATGGTAATGGCTCTCAACAGTCCTGTTGGAGTAGCAGTTATAAAGATTAAAAATCTAATTGATTCATGGATGTCTTGGATGTCCAAAAGTTCTCATGAGTCAGTGTATTAAGTGTCTAATTATAGGCAATGATCATTATTTTCCTCAGACATATCCCAGCAGTGCTTTGAACAGTGAAAGAAAAATAAAAGATCTAGGAATAGTGACATGACTCAGGTTTTAAAAAGAATGCCTCTTTCCTATAGAGAAGATAAATGTTTTTAATAACTTCTAGCAACATTTGCTATTTGTTTACTCTTCTGTTTTTATTTATATAACTGCTTCCCAAACATCTATACCAAATGTCACCTATGACTCAGTAACACACACATAGACACTCATTAGTAAGAGGACTATCATAAAAAAATCAATGAAAACCAGCAGAAAGAAATGGAAAGGAATGTGTATACATGCGAAGTTATATATAAATATGAATTCTGTAGAATGAATTCCTTGATTTAAAATTCAATTTTAATCCCATGTTCTATGACCTTAATAACTTTAGTTTGAGATGTACATATCAGTTCACCTAAGGCATTTATAGGTTCCCCCCACTCTCAGGAACCATATATGGATCAAGTAAAGAAAAAGAGAGAAAGAGAGAGAGAGAGATACTTGTCAGAGCATCTATCTGTATTCCAGAGAGATCACAAGTCAAATGAACTCCCCTTCATACTTCAGACCATACTTTAAATTATGGAAGAGTAATTAGTCCGATAGCTGTCAAAACAAATACTTTGACTCTCATCCTATCTCACCTGAAACAGAATAGTAATCATTTAAGTTTTATTTCTTCAAATTAAAGTAGCCTTGCATGGGTAGTGATTTGTCACAGATTTAAATTTGAACTTTATATTTTCTAGATTTATTTACATAAAAATACCAACAATGTTTTAATTTCTGTAAGTAAAGACATCCCAAATTGCTATAAATAAAATAAATACATTGACCTTTTAAGACAAATTCAACAGTGAAAATGTGGAACATCAGAAAGTAATACAAACTCTAACATGATGACTAATTCCACATGAGTCTAGTCTCCGGAGAAGGGCATTCTGTTTGGTAAATACAGAGGCTATCACAAAGATGAAAACCTCCATGAGATGGATTGACACAGTGGTTGTAACACTGGGGAAAAGTGATAAAAATTGCTCACAAGGCAGAAGACTTTTCAGTTTATTGCACATAGAGACAGTATAAATCAGAAATAACTAGGTGGCATTTATCAACAAAACCACAAACCCAAAAATTATGTTTCAGATGTTAAAAAGAAGCTTTTAAAAAAATCATGCTGATACTTTTGTGAAGCTTTTATCTTTGGTAGTCATGCCTCAACTGAAGAGATCTGTCTTTCCTACATGCTAGCTATCAGGCCCTTTTTCACTAACATGGAGTTGATTTTGATTAATGTTGTTGTTGTTGCCGTTGTTAGGTACGATCTAGCAAAGTCCAACCCATATTTACCCTTTTGCATGACAGAATTAACACTGCTCTGTCCTATATCACCCTCATAATTATTCTCAAAACAGAACCTGTTACAGTGATGGAGTCAGTCCATCTGGTGACAGCCCTTCCTCTTTATTGCAGCCCCTCTATTTTTTCAAACATGCCATTCTTCAGGTACTGTTCTCTCCTCACAACAAGTTCAGAGTATGTAAGACAAAGTCTTGCCATCATTGCCTCCAAAGAACCATCTGGCCACAAACCATCTGGTCCAAAACTTACCTGTTTGTCCTTTTAGTAGTCCATTTTACTTTCAATATTTCTTCTCCAGCACTACAAGTCAAATGCATGGATTCTTCTAAGGACTCTTTGATTCAAGGTCCAACTTTCACATGCATTTGCTGCCATGAAACACCATGGCCTAAGTCATTTTCACATTCTCCTCAAACAAAGTCTTGATTTTCAACACTTTAAATGGATCTCGTGCAGCAGACTTACCTAATACAGTTGGACTCTTGATCTCTACACTGCCGCTTCCATTGACAAAAATCCTTGACAATTTCAAACATTTCTCCATTTATCGTGATACTACTCATTGCTCCAACTATGAAAAATTTGATCTTTCTTACATAGACTCAACCCATTCTGAAGGCTGCAATCCTTGATTTTCAATAATAAGTGTTTAAGTCCTCCTTGTTTTCAGCAAACAAAATTGTATCAGCTGTGACCCAGGCTTGAGAATAGCTGCTTGTCATGAAAACAAGTCAGGGTTGAGCACCATGGCTTCTCTAATGCAGACTCTTCAGCATATTGCAGGTTGATACTAAACCTTCCTTCCGTTCTGAGGCTGACTCATCTTCTTATCAAGCTTCCTTGATTGTTTTCTCAGAATATTGATTGAATGAGTATGGTGAATAATCCAACCAGAGACACATCTTCCCTGATTTTGAACCACACAATGTTCTCTTGGTCTGTTCACATCATTGACATCTGATCCATGTATAAGTTTTCATAAACACAATGTAATATTCTGGAATTCCCATTCTTCTCAAAAATTACTCATAATAAAATGCCTTGGCATGGAAAATAAAATGCAAATAAGCACCCTTCTGATATTCTAAGCTTTCACTCAAGATTCATATGACATCACAATGCTGAGCTTTATGTCGAATATTCTTGTGAATCCAGTCACAAACTCTGACAGCTTGTCATCAATATACGGTTACAACAGTCATGGATGATCTGCAGAAAATTTTACTTGCATGTGATATTACTGAAATAATTCCATATTTTGAGAATTCTGTTGGATCATCTTTCTTTGTAATGGATACAAATATGTATCTCTTCCAGTCTGTTGGTCAAGTAGCTTTCTACCAAATTTACGAGTCTAGATAAGTGAATGCCTCCAGTGCTTCATCAACTTGTTGAAATGTTTCAATTGGTATTCTATCCATTCCTGGAGTCTTGTGTTTTACTAATGCTTTCACTGCATTTTGAATGTCTTCCTTCAAGCAAAATTGGCTTTTATTCATATGATATCTCTTGAAATGGTGTGTGTGTTGCTGTGTGTGTGTGGGGGGGGTACTAGTCCTTTTTGATACAGTGATGCTGTATTCCTTCCATCTTCTTTGCATGCATCACACATCATTTAGCATTTTGCCCGTACAATTTTTAAGATGGTAACTCAAGGTTGTATTATTTCTGGGGCTGATTCATGGTGAGCATGGTCTTCAGTTTTGGTTTTCTAAGTCTAGGTATTTGCATATTGCATTATAACATTTGACATTATCTTCTTGAGCTGTCCTTTGAAATTTTCTATTCAGGTCTTTGAATTCAATCTTACTTCCATTCGTGTTAGTTATTTTACTGTTAAAAGCAAATTTCTGGGTCTTTTCTTACATCCACTTTGAAGATTTTCTTTCCTGCATTTTTGCAAAATTTTTAATTTGTTCAAGAATTATCATCTTGATGTCTTTCCACAGGTCTACAAGTATTCTGTCATTAGTGTTCCTTATATCAATTCAGGTGAAATAGCTTCAATTTTGCATTTTGTTTTTCTGTGGATTTGTTTTAATTTTCATCAGCTTTACTCTGAATTGACATAAGATGAATTAATGATCAGCTCTAAAATCAGCCTTTGGACAAGCTAGCAGCTGATCTTGGCATCTACATATTCTCTTCCCACATATGTAGTACATTTGGTCTCTGTGTATTCCATCTGGAAATGCTTATGTGTATAGTCATTTTATTGTTGCTGAAACAGGTGATTGTTATGAACTAGTATTTGGTCTTCCAATCTAATATGCCTTATGTAGCTTCAGTTCTATCACCAAGTCCATATTTTCCAATTGCTATTCCTTCCTCTTTGCTTCCAACCTTTGCATTATAATCACTAATAACTATCAATGCATCTTGATTGCATGTTTGATCAATTTCCTACTGAAGTCCTTGATAGAATTCTTCAATTTCTTCATCAATAGCTTTTGTGGTCAGTGCATAAATTTAAATAATGTTTGAATTGAATTGATTTCCTTGGAACTTGATTGATATAATCCTATCAAAGACAGCATTGCACTTCCAGATTGATTTTGAAATGTCCTTTCTGACAGTTAATGCAATCCAGAGTGCAACAAAATTAAACACATTTTGCTCTTGTCCTTTTCTATCCTCATTATATTTCTTATGTTTGAGGTCATCACTTATATGTGTGTGTGTCTTAATATACACACATGAGGGTATATGTGGATGTACACATGAACAGGGTTGCTATGAAACTCAACTAACTAAAATTCACGTAAAAACATCAACATATCTATTTAAAATGATATATTTTTTGAGTTTGTATATATACTTTTTCTTGTGAGTAAATGGAACTAAATTATATTTTAAGTTTTCCTCCATGTTTTAGAATTCCTTGTGTATACTCCGTAAGTATTTTTCATTATGATTTAAATTTAAGATAAACTACATTGTTTTAACTTTCTGATGCACTCAGAATTGAAATCATGCTACTGATTTACCAAGGTGACTTAGCTGTAGGAATGCATCATGGAGGAATCCAGGTATTCATCATAATAGAAAGTCACTGCATCAACAGGTATTGAGACAGTGTTATTACTCTGGCAAATAAAGCCAAGTCAATAACAATATTAACAAATAGATTTATTCATAAATTTGCATTCTCAAGGAGAAGTTTCTCAGTCACTTTTCTTTCAGTAGAAATTGAAAATGTCTGCAAGGGCACACATTTTTTTTTTTTTAGAGAAAAACAGAAAAAAACACTGTTAGGGCAGCATATGAGCTCTAAAATATTGTAAACTTTGGAATTAGAAGAGACCTCCAAATACACTTGGTGGTGCCTGGTATGATTCATCATTTATTTTTGCATGGTTGTAGGAATTTTCAGGCTTGTAAAGGAAATTTTCCAATTTTATGTTTGTTCTTTTACCCAAGAACATTGTGAAAATCTTGTAGGACTTCCTAAAGATTATGTAAGTATTTCTATTCTTAGTGCCAGGCTCTCGATTGCTCAGAAACCATTCACTAAATTACCAGGACTATCCATTGGAAGTTGGAGCCAAAGATGAGAGTCAGATGAGAGCACTTTACAGAATGAGTCATAGAATGAAGAACCTTGTTCATATTTTTCTCTCTGTTCTCTTTTACCTACTTCTAATTCTCTGTTTATAAATATTCAAATTCAATGAAACACAATTATGATAAGACTTTCATTTTTGAAATTTAAAAAGGTTCTGCAAGTTGATGGACTACCCAATTGAAAAGCTTCAGTAATCTAAATTAGTGAAAATATTAATTTTTCTATACTAGGAAATTTGGAAGACTGCTACTTGGCCAATCAACTGGAAAAAGACCCATATCTGTGCCTGTTTTATTTTTATTATTTTTATTTTTTATCTGTGCCTATTACAAAGAAAGGTGACCCAACAGATTTTTCAAACTCTAGAACAATATCATTGACATCACAAGTGTGGTAGTTACATAATGTCCTGTCACCTGAAAAATGGGTGTAATCTAGTCTGTCAATCAAGTCATAGCCAATGGGGCTTCTGTTTGGCCTAACCTCCTCAGGATTCTGGGAACTCCTGATTTCCTCCCTGGAAGCGGGAAACACACTCTAAGCTTTTCCTTACTTCTGAGAAGTTTCATGGAACTATGCTGATGGCAGCTAAAGCATTGCAGCTGAAGAAGCCACATGGAAACACCTGCCAGCACCACAATAGTTCCCAACCACAGACCTGTGATCTTCCTGCATTCAATGTCATTGTGTTTGTTGCATGAGTCTGAAGAACTTATAGATTGGTATCAACATATGGGATAATATTGGACCTATGGCCTTGATGTGGACTGGGCTGGGATGTTTCCCCAAAATACAATTGCATTTTTATATAAAGCTCTTTCTTATAAACATAGGAGTGCCTATGATTTTTTTTCTCTTGTCAACCCAGACTAATACAGCAAACAAGTGAAATGTTGATTAATTTCATCTCCAAAGGGTTGCATCAGTACATTTACCAAGAACTGCCAGAAGTTTCGGCTAAATTTAAAAGAAGACATGAAACCTGGGAAATCATTGCTGAGGCTAACTGGCTTTTGGTTTAAATTAGAAGATACCAGAAAGATGTTTACTTGGGTTTAATTGACTATGCAAAGTCACTTGAATATATGGACCAAAATAAACTGTGGATAATCTTGAGAAGAATGGGGATTCCAAAACATTTCATTGCACTCCTTTGGAACTTGTACATGGAACGTGTACATAGATCCAAATGCAGTTGTGCGAAGAGAACAAGGCAATACTAAATGGCCTAATTCAGGAAACCTCTAAGTCAAGGCCATATCCTCCCACTATACCTGTCCAATCTGATGTTCATCACATCATCATAGAAGCTTGATTATATGAAGAAAAATGCAGCATCCAGATTGGAGGAAGGCTTATTAACAACCTCAGATATACATATGAACCAACCTTGCTTGCTGAAGAGGATTTGAACAATTTACTATAGCATATTAAGGATTCCAGCCTTCAGCATTGTGTTAGTCTGGGTAGACTAGAGAAACAAACCCATAGAAAGGCATCTGTGTTTTATATAAAAGTCTTAATTTGATATTAAGATAACATTCCAATGTAGTTCAGTCTAATTTCATAAGTCCAATATTAGCCTATATGTCTGATACTGATCTATAAAATCATCTTCAAACTCACAAAACACATGCAATGACACTGAGTACAAGACAATTACAGACCAGTTAGTAGAAAGTCTTTGGATGCAGTGGCATTGTAAGCATTTCAATGTTGGCAGGGTTTTCCATATGGCTTCCCAACCATCCAGGGCAGCATCAGGTGAGGTCCATGTGGGTTTTCCTTAGAGATATTTCCCAGGTAGTCAGATTTGTCAGTAGATTGTTTCATAGTGAGTGAGCAGAGAGAACTCTTCTGCTCCCAAATAGGAAAACCCATATTTCCCAGAATCTTCAGGTGATAGGCATGCCCACACAGAGACCTCATTCAATTGACAGACAAGAATCCACTCCTTCACTTTTAACCCTTTCTAGTCCCAAATTGACATTATAAAATACACTATCACAAGTATGTATTACAACTCAATACAAATAAGACAAAAACCATCACAACCAGGTCAATAAGTAACATCATGACAAATGGAAAGAATGTTAAAACTGTCAGGATTTTGTCCACAAATCAATGTTCATGGAAGGAACAGTCAATAAATCAAAATCCATACTTCATTACATGAATCTGCTGCACAAGGCCTGTTTAAATTATTGAAGAGCCAGTATGTTATTTTGCATACTAAGGTGAGCCTGACCAAGCCGTGATCGTCTCCATCGCATCCTATGCATGAGAAAGTTGGATTATTTATTAAGGATGATATCATAGAAAATTAAATGCATTCAAATTGTGGTGCTGGATAACATTGAAAGTATCATGGAATGCTCAAAGGTCAAATAAATCTGTCTTGGGAAAAGTAAGACCAGAGTGATCCTTAGGGGCAAGATTGGCAAGACTGTCATTTATATTTTGGACATGTTGTAAGGACAGACCTGTCCCTGGTGAAGGACATAGAGCTTGGTAACGTAGAAGGAAAGGAAAAAGAGGAAGGGCCTCCAGGAGGTGGACTGACACAGTGGCTGCATCAAAGGAATCAGGCATAGAATCAGTTGTGAGGGTGGCCCAGGTCCTTACCTTGTTTTTCTCTATTGCGCATCGGCTGTTAGGGGTCAGCGCTGACTCTGTGGCACCTACCAGCTACAAGGACTTTACCAAGTATGTTGTCCTTTTGCTAGTTTCTCCAGAAACTGTGACTAAGTGTGTGAGACAATGTCTCACAATCCTCATTCCCAAGGATTTTTCTGGATGTCCTTTTCCAAAGTAGAATCATTTGTTCTTCTGGCTGTGCATGATCATTTCAGTTTTATCATGATGCTATCTATTGGTCCAGGATTGAGGATTTCAGCTCTCTTTACATTAGCTGTAATCAATATCAAACCAGTTTTTTTTTTATTTCATCAGCAAATGCTGCAAGTCCTCTTTATTTCAGTAAGCGGGATTGTGTCATATTCACATTGCACGTTGTTAATAAACTTCTATCAAGACTAATGATATATGCTTCTTCCTGTAGCCCAGGTTCTCATATTATTTACTCAGTTTACACAGCAAGTAAATATGATGAAAAGATAGAATATTTATCCATAGATTTCATGACTTGATTCCAAGCAATATCACTTTGTCCTGTTCAAGTTACTACTACTTAGTCTATGTATAGGTTTCTTGTGAATATACTTATGTGTTGAGGAATTCTTTTTCTGTTTTTTTTTCTATTTTTAACCAAACTCCATCTGATGCCAATATATAATTCTTGATTATATACTACCTCTTGAAATGATTGAATGTCAACTTATTATAGTGGATTCTAAGCAAAGTAATCCATGATAGGAAACATTCAGAAAGATTTAACAAGAGAGCATAAGAAACTTTAAAAGAAAAAGAAACTTTAATAAAACCCAATAAGCGGTTGATAGATAATGTTTAAAATTTGTGAGAAGGCAACTTATTAGCCAAAGATTACATTGTTTTTAATGGAAAGTAATATTGGGTACAACTGTTTATACTACAGTCATGAAACCCTCCTTAGAGGAGGACATGAAGGGAATTCAATTTTAATATTTATCTTGAGTAAGCATTTATTATATGAATTATTTGGGGGCTGAGCCCTGGTGGAGTAGTGGTTGAGTGTGGGACTGCAACCCACTGGCTTGGCAGTTCAAATCCAGCAGCAGCTCTCCAGGAGCAAGGCTGGGTCTCCTACTCCCATCAGAGGGCAGTGATGCCCCCCAAAAAGAATTATTTTGAATGTGGTTTCAGAGCAGGATGCTTTTTAGTAAGTAAAATCCTTCTAAAAATCACAATTTTCTCTTGTTAGATTTGTCTCTGTATGCAGTGGAGGATTGTGGAAATGACTGGTTGCATTCTTGCATTCACAATGCAGAAGTTACTTTTGATTCAAAATGGAATTGTATCCCAGACCTTAACATGATTTTAATCAATTTTTGGTACTCTTATTTATAGGTTGAAGTTATAACTTCTAGCTACAGGAAACATTGCTATTTTCTGTGGTGAAAACTTCTCTTTTTTTACTCTGAGGAAAAAGAAAAATAACAGAAAATTACCAAAAGACTGCCTGAAGAAGGCAGGGTAGGAAGCAATATCTTTAACATCTGGACCCAAATGGAATGATGAAAGGAATCTTCTCAAGTCCATCACATGGTTCCCAGATCTTTGTACCCAAGAGGTGAAACCAGATCTTACAATGATTCCATAATTTAAACTATTTTCTGTCTCTGGTGTTTTTCTTCGGTGAGTTTATTTCAGTTCATGGTGACGATTTCAATATCTAATGCTGTTATCACAGTTGTATCCCAAATGGATGACTTTAAAAACAATAATTGTATTCTATCACAGTTTGTTGTATGTGTTGTTAGATTCCATCGAGTTGGGAACAACTCACAGCAATCCAGCAGACAGTCAGATCTAGTATGTCCTGTTCCTGTCACATTTTCACCATTGTTATGCTTGAGCCTTGTTGAGGCAGCCACTGTCTCAGTACATCCCACAAAAAGTCTTTCTCTTTAATTAGAGCAATGAAGCTTGGGTTTCTTCCTCACATAGCATTGGTCTTAATCATATTCTACTTCTTGAAACAGCTGAATGCTTTATGCCCAAGAGCAATTTTCAGAGTGTCTGAATATACGTTTTGGTTTTGGTAGTTTTCTGTTTTTTCTTTCTCCTCTGTGCTTATCATGACATCTTGTTTTGTGATTTGTTTGCTTTTTTCACATATGGGATAGGCTTAAAGTGACCAAATGTCCTGCTTTTTAACAATTTAACAATGTCCCACGGCATTTTAAAATTAAAATAAATATATTACAATATTATTTTTGCATTCTATGAGAATTTTTGTTGCTAGATATAGACAACATTTTTAATCAAGAACCTCCACCCTGGTCAATGGCGTCCCACTTAAAATTTGGTCACTTTATATAGACTCATGTTGTATTTTGGCTCTTCTGGACGTCTTTTAATTTTCTTCAGTGTGAGCCTGGCCTGGCATATAAACATTTGATGGCTTTTTCCAAAATAGCTCCTGGCCTTGTTTCGATTGATGATATTGAGCTTCTCTGTGTTCTCTGTGCACAGATACAGTCAATTTTATTCCTCGGCATTCCATCTGATAAGGTCCCCATGTGTGGTACCAATTAGTGTTCTTGTCAAAGATACTTTTGATGAAGAAGTGGTTGAGCTTGTAAAATTCTCCCACGTGATCTTCAGTTTTATTTCCATCATCAAAAACATACTTTCCAACATCTCTTTCTTTCTTTAATTTCCAGCTTCTTCAGTCGGATAGATAATAGTCATCAATGGATTTTAATTATTTTAGGGGTGTCAAACAGGTGGTCTGTAGGCCATATGCAACTACAAGGTAATTTTTTGTGGCCCATGATTCTCTGAAACAAAATATAGGAAGGGAATTGTGTGTATGGTGTTGCCTTGGTCTCTCCTAAGCGCTATTCTCTTGATAACTTTTTTTCTCTTTTCATTTTATTTCAGAGCAGTATAGGCTACAAAAAATTACCTCAGGGGCTGCATGTGGCCCACAGGCTGCCAGTTTGACACCCCTGATTTATTTGATTAATTTAGACTGAAGATATTAGTAGAATTCTTTAATATCTTTATCACTGACTTTCATGGTTTGTTTGTAATTAGAATAATGGTTGTAGTAACTAAAATTCTTACTGGTTCAGCACATTCCTTTAAGATAGATCTTGAAATGTTTTTTTAGAGAATAAATGTGAAATCATTAATTCTTCTTGAATATGTCATTGTTCATATAATAAACCAGCTGAATGTCTGCTTCAATATAATCGATATCAGTGCAATTCAGTTCACTTATGTGTTCATTTTGATGTTTTCCAATCTTCCTAGATTTACACTTTAGACATTTCACATTCCAGTGATTAATGCAGCTAACTGTTCTTTTTGTTTCTCCTTGTTTTGATTCATACCTTATCTGTAAACAAAGGTCCTGGAAGCTTTACTCCATCGACATCATTAAATCGACTCAGCTTTGAGAAAGCTGCAATTCCTCAGTCATATACTTTGAGTGCTCTTCAACCTGAGACAACCATTTGCTCCTTGAGAGAAAGAGGGAGATTTCAACTCCAGTATTTCTACTCCAGTAAACAGTAAAAATTTGAGACTAAAAGAGGCAAATCAACCCTATCTTGTGGGGTTGCTATGATTTGACGTTGATTTATGGAAATAAGTTTGCTTACAACCGGTGGAATAAATTTTCTGGCACTCTCTCACAATGTTACACACATAAGGTTTTTAAAGGCAAATTTATTTCTTCTTAGTAGTCATTGTTAAGGAGGCGAGAGGTCTAAAGTTTGGGTATGGTTTCTAGAATAGTATGTTCTCTGTTCAGTGGGCTTGGAGAAGGTCTCATTTTAATATCTAAGACTTGGAGTTTCTTGGTGAGCTCTTTGTGGTTTGGCATTCAATCTCCCTCTTGTGGAAAGCAGACCAGTAAGAGAGTGGACAAATTCTCTGCACTCATATTTTAAGGAGTTTGAGAGGCTGAGACTCTCCCGGAAGGAGAGCTTCATGTTCATGGCTTGGAGATGCATGTCAGTGCCATTCTCATAAGCAAAGTTGTTCCCCACCAGGACACATCCTCCCCATGACAATACCCATCTGAAGGTGCAGCTTACAAGCACATGCTTGCCGTTATATATGCTCAAAGGTGATCTGCTTGTAGGCTATCTACCTGTAGGCTGTCTGTCTTTGAGAGCAATCAGACCCTATTGTCCATTCCACCCAACCTGGGGCCTCCTCCCTTCTGTTAAGGATCATGGATTGTTACCCTGAAGAGGAGCTCAAGAGCACTCAAGGTCAAGCCAGGTCATAGAGAAACAAGGTTAGGCATCCAGTTAACACCTGAACCTGTCCATCTTGCTACAAATATATATTCTTGTCACATGTGTCTCTAGTACTTCCCTTCCTATTGTGTGAATACCCCCATCTCATCTGCTTCCTGTTACATATATGTGTGCCTTGGCTTCCATGGCCAAGATTGTATAAGTTTGTGAGATGATACATTTACCTCTCATTCTGGTTCTTGTTGCCATGGAAGAAGTGAGCACTTGCATGTCTTGTCTGCTGACACTTTAATTAACCTTATAATTGCACAATGGATATAGAGACTGGTCCTCAGACCTGCTGCATGTCAGGGTTTCTCATCACAGGAACTTCAGATTACAAGGAACCACTCTTCTTCTAGATTTTCTCTTCTGATGGGACTTTCTTCCCTCTTTTTCTTCTTGCTTTTTTCCCCCTTTTACCTATTAGATTTTGTATCTCTTATCAATGGTACTAGTGTTTTTCTCCAGTTAAAATTGCTGTGTCAATTTGGCTACAATATTTGACAGTATTTGTGAACACTTACCAGTAGTTTCTTTGATAATGGAGTAGTAATTTAAGACTGCTTCTGGTGCTTTTGAACTGTTGACCTGAGGGTAAACAATCCAATACTTAACAATGACACAAGAGCTCTGACTGGTGGCAGAATGTGTTGTGCTTAAAGACCCTATGGATTTAGATATGTTGTTGACTGACTTGTAAGGAGATTTAAGTATCTTTGTTCTTGACAGCAAACCCAGTCTATACCATCAGATTGATTTCTAGTCACAGGAATCCTTTAAGCACGGCAGAGACCTGTCTCATGAGGTTTCCAAGGTGGTAAATGCTTCCCATTGGACTTGGCTACATCTTCTCATAGACAAGCTGGTGGGTTCAATCCACTAATTTGTAAGTCAGCCAGCAAGTGGCCTTATCCCACAGAGAGATGACAACTTCATAGGTTTCCCAGTTTCCTTGTCACAAGAAATGTCTTAGGATATGATTCCTAAAACATGGTGAGATTCTAATACCTGGAAAAAGTATTTCTATAAGGTTATCAGTGAGGGTCTACAAGAAAATAAAAGACAAATAAACAAAAAGCATTGTGTTATTTGGAAATGTTCACAAGGATCTATTATTTTTGTGATTCCCAAAGCAAACCTCCAGTCACGACAATAAATTTCCCATCCTCTCAGTAAGACTTGGCTTTAAATTGTAATAAACTGGAATTAAGAGAAGATTAAATTGAGAATTTATTTTTACTTAGGGATATGTCTATTGCCATTGCTTTTCCATCAAGGACATTCATCTATTTAAAGCTAGTATAGTCTTATAAGTTTTCTATACCTGAAAACAATATTTTATCTCTTTTACATTAAATAATCTATAAATATTATAAGCTTATTACCAGGAATGTCAACAATATGGAGCTCTAATTAATTAAATAACTTACAAAAATCATTTAGAAGGATAGAGATGACTAACTTCAAGAATAGATGAATCATTTATGGGATCTGACTCTGAATTGATAACAGGTAGTGAGCCAAGACTCAAATTATATGCATTATCTGAAGTTTCAGAGAAAAATCTGACATTTGAAGGTCATATAAAAGAATCTCTACCAAAAAATGAAGACTGCTTTACATATATTTACACAAGATTGAAAGGACTGCATATTTCTTGTATAGAGTCTGAAAGTTTAGAGGGTAGTGGAGATTGTTGTGTATTCAACTGCTTCTTATTATTTGGGACTATTTCCTGCTTCATTACCCTTCTTTAGAAAGAGGTAATAAATGCAAAAGCTCCTGTCAAAACCCACCCTCCTGTTCTTACATTTCAGACCTGATTTCAGCATAAATGTCATGCACTCTAAAATGTGCATTTTCAAGAAAGCAGGAAAATATCTTTTTTTTAATTGAAAGGTTATGTGCCCAGCTGCATTGATCCTTCTCCAAGACACTTGGGGTCTCTACCTATAATTTGAGCATCAGCATCCTGTAAAGCATGCCTCACCTATGTATAATAGCATATAAGAAAATGGTAAGAAAATAATTGTGAGTTTTAGAAAACATCACATCAAAATATACTGTAGTCTAATTTTTGTATGAAATTTCCAAGTAGGAAACAGGCATCAAATTAATCCACAGACTTTCTGTTCTGACGCAAATATGTTTTCACATAATTTCTATGATGGACTTTGGTGAGCCCTTTGTAAGCAACTGTTGTGTTTTCATATATTGTTGCACAACATTATGAGAAAATTTTCTTTTATGAGGAATTTGGCAATCAATTGGAAAGGATGTAGTCCATACATTTATAATGATGAAATGGCAGTAAGATGGAAGCAATGACGCCTTGGACTTCTAAGGTATTTCACGGCAACAATGATTGCTAAGGGTTCTGGAAGGTTATGATTTTATTCTGCCAAAAGTATAGAGAAATTATGTTTTAACATAAAGTTTCTAACTCGGTTTTGTCTTTTGCATCTGCCTAGTTCTCTGATATTGCACAATAAATATGATATGTTTGTGCAGCAGTCCTGTGAAACTAAAACCAAACCCAGTACCATCAAGTCAACCCTCACTAAAGTGACACTGTAGGACAGGGTAAAACTTCCTCTGTGGGTTTCTGAGACTGTAACTTTTTGCAGCAATAAAAGCCTTCATCTTTCTTCCTCGTTTGGCTGATGGTTTCAAATTGCTAGCAGTCCAATGCATCAATCACTATGACACCAAGGCCCCTCAACAGTAGTATTAAGATGGGAAAATGGTCTACTTGATAAATGCCAATTCTCAAAATTCAAAATCACTGCCATCAAATCAATGCTGACTTACAGAGGCCTTATAAGGACAAGTTGGAATTGTTCCTGTAATTTTCTGAGAGTGAAACTGTTTGCAGGCATAGAAAATCCTGTCTTTGGAGGAGTAGCTGGTGGCTTTGAACTACCAACCTTCAGGACTTCAGTCTTACACAAAGCCACTATGCCACCAGAGCTGCTGGGATAAATATCAAAGATGTTCTCAATTTCCCATTGATGTAAAGGTAGGCTTTACCACTCTACCCAATACCAATCTAGAAGTCCTCTTCAGACTCAAAAAACACATGCAATGGCACCAGGACAACCAGGGTCCAGTGACTTTAGAGCTTTGTGTAGCCTGTGGTGGTAGAATTATCTCAGCACTGCAGAGATTTTCTCCAGTTTCCAGGGCTCAGGATCTATCAGGACTCTGTCATGTGTCTTGTTAGTTTCAATGTCTCCCAGGTAGTGAGCCAGAAAGATTGTGTCTCCTGCCTCCAAAAAGAATTACCACGTTTCACAGAATTGCACACAGAGGTCCCATTGGCTATCTTCAGATTGACAGGATAGACACCAACCCTACACTCATAATCCACAAATGGACATCAGATTAGGTACTGCCACAGACCACCACTTTCCAATTTGGCACTTTCACATAACCATGTAATCATATGCAATTTCAAACAAAAACATAATAAAATCATACCTGTACCAACAAGATAAAACTAAAATGCATACAATTCAACATGTGTCACCCTCATTTAAACATAACATCCTATAAATGAACAAAAGAAAAAGTCTTATTCCTTAAAATTGCAGTTAGTCAACACCAACACCTTAATTCTTCCTATAATCCTATTCCACCATCTATGAGAGTTTGTAAACCAATCACTTAATGTCTTTAACCCTTCATTTTGGGTATCCAATTTCTCTATTGCCCACTTATAAACCCAGTGCTCTGAGGAGACAATCATATCTTTTGATGTGAAGAATCTTCATTCCAGTTGGAAACTTGTGAAGTGCGCATCCATAAGCAAAGTAAAAGAGGGCAGGCCATCCATAAAGTCGGTAGCAATATGCACAAGTTCACAGGCTCAAACAACTTCTCTTCATCTGGTTGGATTCTGGTTAACTCAATGTGTGCTGTCTCAGGTAGCCTCAATAGGGTGTCCATTGGTCTCCTTAACTTTAGACCTTCACCCCATTGCAAATTCTCAACAAGTCTAGCCCTCTCATGCTAGGTCATGAACTTCAGACAAGTCAACCCTCTTTTGCTTTTCCTTTAGTTCCTTTTATAATAGGTCCATGGGTGTCAGTGGCCAGTCTCAACCCATGTCTCTATTGATGCATTTCTCCTACGTCTACTCCAAAATTAGATCCAGGTGGTAACCTAGCAAGCATTTCAGGTTATCACAGGCTTCCTTTAACACTCAGTCCTAGAGAAGTAGTTTTCTTCATGGTTCCAAATTCCTGTTTCTGACACAAATCATTGGCTCAAAATTCCCAACTCTAAAGATTACCTCTTTTCCTTCAATTTGTCAACCTTGCTCTTGGAATGCAAACATACAAAGTACTTCAAAGCACTTGGTTAGGCTAATCTCTTCAGAAATTTCTTTCTAGGCATGACCTAAACCCATCTAAAGATCTAATTAATGGCTTAAGGCAAGTGGGTTTGTTTGTATGCTCTCTATTTTCATACTTCCCCAAACGATTTCTTTCAACATTATATCAATAACAATAAGCAGAAGATATCAGTATAAACAAAGTAGAATCAGATACTAAAATCAACTCTTAAAATAATAAGCTCAGCATTTATTTAGCTTATGTAAATCCTTATCTAAACTATTCTAAATATTGAATTATTGAATATTGAAATATTCAAAATATTCAAAATATTGAATTATGTCTCTGAAGGCATCAAACCAGTTACATGCTTTCTGTCACCAATTTTGCCCTTCTGCGAGTCATTTTCTTATAGCAGCATGGTTTCTGAGAAATTCAAAAGATGATTCCCAACCCTGAGCTCGAAATGTCCATAAAAAGTATTCATTTTTGCCATTTCCTAAAGGAATAACCAATGACAGCATTCAAACAATTAAGCAAAATTTTAACTTTTCATATTGTTTCCAGAAAACAACTCAGAAAATTGCAAGGTCATATCTGACTTCATGCTAGCCAAAGAAGAAACACTATCATAAGGCAGATATCAAACAAACATCTACTTTCCATCATTGTGATTTGTTTCTATAGTACCCTACTCCAAAGGTACCATAATGCATTAATCCAGGAAGACTAGAGAAACAAAGCCATTCACATTCAGGTATATAAGAGTCTTACAAACAAGAGCAAGTGAACACTGAGAAAACATCCCAGCCCAGTCTAGTCCAAGGTCATAAATATGATATTAGACCATGTATCCTATACCAATCTATAGATCCTCTTCAGACTCACAAAACACATGCAATGCCACAGGGCAATCCCAGGACAGTGGGTTCACTGTCTTGTGTATCCAGTAGTGGAAGAAGCATTTCAGCATTGTCATGGGTCTCCCTGTGGCTCCTCCAGTGTCCAGGGCTCCAGGTCTATCAGCACTCTGCCATGTGTCTTATAAGCTGCAATATCTCGCACGGAATAAGCCAGGAGAGGTAGTGTCTCTTGCCTCCAAGAAGGAATTACAACATTTCCCAGAATTCTCTAGAGAAGGTCACACCGACAAAGAGATCTCATTCGCTACCTCCAGATTGACAGAATAGACTTGACCCCTACAGTCTTACTCCTCAAACTGATTCCAGATTAGTGACTGCCATACTTTCAACCATGTGGTTTGTTCTGAAGCTTTGCAGTTCCACTAAGTAAAGGTAGTATGTTCTCTCCTACTACTCACATTTGAGTGCAATGATGGGATTTACATCATTCCATGGCCTGTTGGCATGTGTGTGATGTAACCAAGAACATTGAATGTGATGGGGTTTTACTTTTATAAGTACAGTAAAAAGAGTTC
The DNA here is from genome assembly GCA_004026705.1 of Nesogale talazaci. NCBI lineage: Eukaryota > Metazoa > Chordata > Mammalia > Afrosoricida > Tenrecidae > Nesogale > Nesogale talazaci. The sequence continues at coordinate 78,994 of PVJH01006676.1, forward strand.
TACTGTTCAACTTTTTAAAAGAGGGACAAATGTAATAGACCAAGTCTGCCATCTGCAATTTGCAAAGAATCACAACCATTACACAGCCAATCCAGAGAATAGGAAAATAGAAGACTGACATTGAAAGCAAATTCATTTGGGAGTTGACATATTATGTAGAATAATGATGGTGAATGTGCTGGTCATGTGCTTATGTCAATTTCATGATTGAGATGTAGGGGTGGAGTCTAGCCTGTTAATCTGGAGATAGCCATGGAGTAGCCAATGAGGCCTCCATGTGGGCATGGTTTTCTCTTGAGACTTCTGGGAAATCTTGCTGTATTTCCCTGGTGGGGATAAGAAGCCACCCCCCTACCCCATCGAGTTGCTGGGAGTCAGTATCTGAGACAACGAACAACAACAAACAAGATGGCAGTGTCTGAGTTGCTGAAGGATCCAGAGGAGAAGTCATAAGGCCTTGCCCTGATGGAACCAGACCACTGAAGCTAGAGAAGCCACGTGGAGACCCCTGCCAGCACTGAGTTGCTTCTACTACCAGTGGATGTTGCTGTTGGACTCTGAGCCCTGGAAGTGAAGAACCTTGGGGAGCCCCCCCAGCGCCAGGATTCTGCACCCACTGACCTGTGACTTTGTGAGTTGGAAGGAGACTTTATAGACTGGTATCAGACATATGGGCTAATATCAGACTTATGACTTTGAACTGGACTGGGTTGGGATGCTTTCTCAATGTCCCATTCCTCTTGTATATAAACCTTACCCTTATATCCATATGCATGTCTATGAATTTGTTTCTCTAGTTTACTCAGACTAACACAGGAAAACTAACTGTGTAATTAAGTAATAAGAAGGCATCCATTTTCTTATCACAGGGAGAAGGAAACAATGTCAAAATGTGGACAAGCAGAGCCATATTCTAAAAGAGAAAAGAACAAGCATAGTATTTTAATGGGAGCACAAAAAAGGCTTGAAGAATGTAAGGGTGATGAAGAGAGAGAAAATAAGTAACTAAGGAGTAGATACAATATCAAATAGTTTGAAACAAAGTAATCTTGGAAAAACTTCAAAATATTTATTTAGGAATGTTCATGTATAATGGTTGAGTGCTCACTTGCCAAACTACCAAACATTCCATAATTGTAGATTGTGAGATATTTGGCATCTGGATTGAAGGAATTCAATCAATAATCTGAGATATTTCGATGAAACAATCTTGCTTGTTGAAAGTGAAGAAATCTTGAAGCATTTATTAGTGAAGATTAAATAATGTAACTTATTTAGATTCTACCTGAACAGAAACAAACATAAATACTCAAGTATACAGAAACAAAACTGCAAGATCATGAAGGATTAAGAAATTGTTAAGGATTCAATCTTGCTTGAACCTATAATTAATGCTCAAGAAAGTATCAATCAAGAAATCATATGAAGCATTGCATTGGGCAAATCTGCACCAAAAGATCTCTCTAGAGTTTTAATTTGCCAAAATGTCACTTTGAAGACAAAAGTATGCTTGACCTAAGTCCTGGCATTTTCAACCTCCTCAGATGGACACAAATGCTGTCCAGTTGTTAACTAAGGCTGAATAAGAACTGATAACGTTGACAGGGAATAAAGAACATACAATATAATGTTTGACTAATGAACATGTCTGTCTGTCATTGAAGCAGTTCTCCAAAAGGGTTGATTCATTTGATATGCATTTCTACTACAGAAATCAATCAAAATCCATTCTGTATTTTAGCAAGCATATTCATGTGATGCTTATATAAATATAACTGATTATGACCAATTCTTATGTGATAATTATGTACACATAAGCATTACTTGGGAATCTTCTTAAAATTCAGCTTTGATTCAATATATCTGTGATGGGAATAAAAATTCTCTGCAAGGAATAGAAATAGGACAGTTAGGTTCAAACCCCATTTTGAAGTATACCCAGAATTACTAGAAAAAAGGCACAGCAAGATTTTATCTGGGCCACATTGGACCAGTCAGCACAAGGGAGCATTCCCTAGAGAATGACATCACATGTCACAAAGCAGGACAATGAACTGTGGATGATTCTCAGGGGGGGTCAATTGACATAGTAGCTGTAGCAACAGGCTTAATTTATAGACAACAATTATGAACTCACAGCAAACAGGGAAAAACAAACAAGGATCAGAAGAAAAGTCCTTAAAATGTGTGGGTATGTCAATGACATAGCATTGCTATTCTTCACACTAATGAGGATTGTGGAACATTCAAATTTTTGGCAGACCAGCAGATCTGAAATTATATTATATACCATTACAATTTGAGGTTTCCTTTCCATGTTTGATAAAATTAAGCACTCTTTTATCTCTTTAAGGATTAAAAACACACATCCAAGTAAATTTTCTATTTGAGTAACTGCATATACTAAATTTTTATCTTTTGCAATTACATGTTTTGTGAATATCTTCTTTTATTTCACGACTTGTTTATCCAATATATTTATTATGTCTTAAAATTAACCATTAAGTTAAAAGACAATCAATTATACCTAGATATCAATGTGTAAATCAATTTTTAATGTTTTTATAAATTGTTGAAAATATTTTTCCAACGTTGTGCCCTTTAGTCAATTCCTATTAATAGCAACCTTATTTTCAACAGAACAAAAACACCATATTTATCACTGTTCTCATCATTGTTATGTTTGAGTTCATTACTGTAGCCACCATGTCAAGTAAACAAATCATCTTTTGCAACATTCGTCTATGTTAACAAGCATTATGTCTTTTAAAAAGACTGATCTCTTCCAACAACATGTCCAAAGTATGAAGTCTTACCATCCTTGCCTCTATGTAGCATTCTTCTAAGATATATTTCTTTATTCTGTGCTAGGCAATATTGAATATTTCAGCAGTCATCACAATTACCATTATTCCAATGCACAGAATTCATCTTTTATCTTAATTACTCAATGTCAAACTTTCACATGCATATGAGGCAATGGAAAATTCCCTGGTTTGGGTCAGACTTACGTCAGTGGTCTAAGTAACATCTTTGTTTTTCAATACTTTAAGAGATCTTGCGCACCATTTGATTGCTTAAATGCTGCTTTTGTGAGCACTGATTGTAGACCTGTGCAAGAAGAAATCCTTGACAACTTCAATATGTTGTCTATTTTTCATTATGCTCTCTGTTTTTCCAGTGTGAGGACTTCTGTCTTCGTTACATTATTTGTAATGCATACTGACGACAATTCTTGATCTTCATCAACAAATGCTTCAAGTCTTCCTCATGTTTAGAAGCAAGTTTGTGTTATCAGCACAAGTCCATTTCTCAATTTTCATTTTTTGATTGACATGTATGCATAAAAAATACAATAATCTAAATACTTTCAATTCTATACTTACTTATTGGTGTGTTTATGGCTATAAGAGGTGGAACTTCTATCTTTACTCACTTAAACATTGATTTAAAGGCCAGAATACAAAAGAAAAGATTCAAAATTGTTCTTTGTACCCAAGACATCTGTTTCCATTCATTCTAAAAACTCAGAAGATCAATGCTCTACCATGGGCAGTTCTGTTTATATTGCCATATAACCTCTAGAATTGATTCAGAGGTTTACTACCTCTGTGAAATGTAGAATTCTGGGCTTCAATTCAAGTTATTTTTATAGACTAGGATATGAGACACAAAGCTTTACCGGTTTCTTTAAAATATTGGATTTATTTTACCTTTGACCTATTATTTTATTAAATTGTATAAGTCATTTTCAGTAGGAACCACTTTCAGAATGGCATCCCATAGTTATCATGTTTCAGCTTGTTTATCATTTTGAAATCTGTCAATTAAAGACACTTGTATTTTAGTGTATGACCCATAATTCTGCTTCATGCAATAGCATATATTGGCATTAAAATGCCTTGACAATACAGCTATAAATATTGGCATATTAAGTTATTTTAAAAATTAGTTATTAATATATTTGACCAAACTCCATTATGATATCTTTACATATTATTAACATTAATACTATGTATAAAAGGCAGATTACTCTATATTAAGAGCAAATATTAATATTAAGAATGCATTATTAGTAAGTCACATTTTTTAAAGCATAAAAAAATAGTAATGATTCTACTTATATCCATGATTGAAACATATCCCTCATAAGTTAGTAGATTATGTGAGGTTGGCCAAAGCACCTAAATGTTTCAATATTTACCTGAATAGTTGTTGTTAAAGTATGCTGATTTAAGAGCAAAAAAATCTAGATGTATACAGACAAGCCAGTCTACATTTCGATCTCTGTCTTGTATCTGTTAGATGCATATACTTCATATCTCTCCTCTTATCAATGTAATAAATGAAATAAGTCATTTTGCCATTCAGATTTTTTGTAACAGTATGATTTTAGCAACTTAAGATGAACATAGATAGCTTAGCTTTCTCATCTAAAATTGGATTAATTGTAACATACTTGGTGAGAATATAGTTTCAGGAGCACCCTGATATTTCACTTCAATAGGAACTAAACTGATGTGCATGTGTTTTGCCTCTCTTCACCATTGGGTGAGGTGAACCTTATCCCTCTTCCTTTACTGGAGCCTCTGATACCTGCCTGAAGTACAGAGAGATTTCTCTGAAAAAGAGAGTTGATTCTCATCAACGTCCTCTTTGAGTTCACATGCTTTCAGACTCCTATTAGTTTATACAAATGTTGCCTTCTTTTGTCTCATTTATTTATTCTTTACAGCAATAGAAAGTGGGACAAAGCACAGTTAATGTTCTTCAAAATTCTCTGTTGGGGAAATGTTATTATCTCCATAAAAGATATATTATTATTTATGGCTAAAACAATATAGTGGCATAAAATTATATAGATAGAAGAAAAAAAGGTATGAAATATAGAAATATCTAAAATATTCATGTATGAAATAATTATATACAGCCATTAAGAGAGTCATAAAATATTAGCTTTTCAAATAAATGTATGTGCATGCAGGACTTAGATGATTAAAAAGAATAAAAAGCAAAGTTAACTATATTCATGAATTTTTATCAGGAGCATCTCTTTCACATATGAATTCATTATATCTGTATTGAAGTACAAGTACTGTGTAGCCATAAAATTATTCAGCTTGTGTTGTGTTTACAATCAACTTCTTTGGAGCCAAAATGTCTGAGTTGAAATCTGAACTCATTCACTTTCATCTACGGAAAGTAACCCTTGTATATAGAAATGCGGAAAAAGTACAAACCTTTCAGTGCTATTATGTGGTAGAATGTTATTGGAATGTTATGTCATTTTATAAGTAAAATGATTGGCACACAGTGTACTAAAGATATTGCAGGTTTTGTTATTTTCTAATGTTTTTGTCTATTTAATATTTTTAATAATTTAAATTAAATGACTAAAGTAAAACAGAAAAATACACACCAAAGTCTTCAATTACATAGAAAAGCTTTATGAAAAAGTATTTTAAGCAGAAGTGTAACTAGAAGTCATTGATTCATTGAATTCCTCAAAGGAATTCTTAGTGTAACAGAGGGAAACTTCCCGGTCTTGGGTCATCAGCTAAATTTTGTTGTCACCACTTTGTCAGTCTACTTTGTTGAAGGTTTACCTCTTCTTTGAGACCATCAAGTTTACCCTACGTGATGCCTTTTTACAGAAGTTTGTCTTTCCTGAAAGCATGTCCAAAGTAAGTGAGATGAAGTCTTGCTATGCTTGCTTCTACAAAACTTGAGATTCCATAATAGATTTGATATTCTTGATTATCTCTATGATTCACACTCCTCAGTTTTTCTATTGTTTTATTTGTCTATTGCTTACCTTTCCCATGTAGTATATAAAAAGAACTATTCAACAGTCAAACATTTCAAGAGGTAGTATCTCAAGAACATATGATACTAATGTAAGAAGTTCAATCTTTGCTGAAGGCTTTCTTGAAATACAAGGCTTCAGGGATTAAATCAGAGTTGAAATCTGAACTCATAGATGAAATATTTCAAGACACTGATGAAGTTTTGGGAGTTTCCACATCTTAACAAGAGATTTGGAAAACAGCCACTCTGTCAACTTTCAGGAAGTGATCCAAATTTATACTCAGTACATTGTAAGGTGACACCCAGAATTTGAAATATTTCAAAAAATTCCTTGCTATCATTTGAAGTATAATTTTGGTGAAGATAATAAAACTATGTGTGGTGGTCATGTGCTTATGCTAATTTCATGATTAAGATGCAGGGGTGGAGTTTAGCCTGTTAATCTAGAGATGGTCATTGAGTAGCCAATGAAGCCTCCGGTAGGCATAGCTTTCTCCTGAGACTTCTGGGAAATATCATGATATCTCCCTCATGAAGATGAGAAGCTATCTCCCCAGTTGTGGGGGGTCAGCCTCAGAGATGATGAATTACGGAGAAGAAAAGATGGCAGAGCCCGAGGAGCTGGAGGAGCCAGAGGAAAAGCCACACGGCCTTACCCTGATGGAACCGGACCTCTGAAGCTGGAGAGGCCATGTGGAGACCCTTGCCAGTGCTGAGTTGCTTCTGCCACCACTGGGTGCTGTTGGTAAACCGTGAGCCTTGGAAATGAGGAGCCATGGGGAGACCCCTGTCAGCACCTGGACTCTTCACCCACTGGCCTGTGACTTCATGAATCTGAAGGAGACTTTATAGACTGGTGTCAAGCATATGGGCTAATATAAGATTTATGACTTTGGACTGGACTGGGCTGGGATGCTTTCTCAGTATTACATTCCTTTTGTATATTAGCCAATTCCCTTATATACATATGTGTGATGGGTAGGTTTGTTATGCGAACATGGCCACAGAAGATTGGTGGATCTGTTGTGACGGCACAGCCAATGAACACGCGGGATGAGTTGAAGGGCAGATACAGGAAGTGCTTCACAAGTCCCGCCCCCTCTCTCTCTCTGTTGTTTCCTGATCTTCGGACTAGAGAGCGGCCTTGTTGGTCCTGTGCCTCGGCCTTCAAGCAACACTACCTGTGGGACACCTAATCGTGGACTGTGTCACTGTGAGTTGAGGATCCTTCAAGCACCACTTCGCCAT
>PVJH01006677.1:0-99673 GCA_004026705.1 Nesogale talazaci
GATCCTCACCCTCCTGATAAAATCGCTGAAGACAAAATAGGTGAATAAGCAAATGTGGTGAAGAAAGCTGGTGGTCGCTGGTTATCAAAAGACACAGTGTCTAGTTTCTTAAGGGCTTGAAGAAGCCATATAGCAGATAAGCAACAAATCCATATGGAAAAAGTACACCAGTCATGTGATCATCAAGTCACCAGAAGCAGATAACAGGCAGCAGAAGATCCAAAACACAAAACAACACATAGTTGAGAATGAGGGGGTTGGAGCAGAGATCCAAAACCCATTTGTAGACAATAGGACATTCTTTCACAGAATGGTCACAAGAAGGGATGAGTCAATCAGGGTGCAGAATAGCACTGATAAAACACACAATATTCCTCTGTTTCCTTGAGGCTTCCTCATCCCCCACTATCATGACACCAGTCCAGCCTTTCTGTTCTGACTAGACCAAAGCATGGACACTGGTACAGAGAAGAGATCACAGCACACACGGAATCTAGGTCAGATAAACTTCTCAGGAACAGAAATAGGAGTGGCAATACCAAGAGGGTAGGGGGGAGAGTGGGGAGATAGAGGAAACCAGTCACATAATGCCCCTCACTCTAAGGGGGATGAACCCCAGAAATGTGGGTGAAGGGAGACAGTGTAAGTGTCAGTGTAAGATATGAAAAGAAAAATAATTTACCCAGGGGTCTTGAGAGTGGGGGGCAGGGGATAAAAGAGGAGCTGATACCAAGGACTCAAAAATGAAAAGTAAATGTTTAGAAATTGATGATGGCAACATATGTGTAAATATGCTTGATACAATTAATATAGGGATTGTTATAAGGGCTTTAAGAAGCCCCAAGAAAATTATCTTTTAGAAAAGTTAATAGCAAACACATTATGAAGAATTAAAGACAATTTGAATTTCAAGAATTGAAAACAATTTAAATTTTAAGGTATATACTCTATTTTAGCTTCAGAAAGAATGAGCTAATTAAACCATAAAAGATTATTATATTTGTGACTTAATTTTGTTAGGAAAAAAGACATAGAAAAGGGTAGAATAAAAATATGAGTTGAAAGAAAAAATAATGAACATAAATTTTCCATTCATTAAATAGATTTGTAAAGTGGATGGCATTAGGAATCAATTCACTATTCCATCTGATACACTTTATAATTTTAACCTGTCAATATTTACTATAAGCTATAAAGCTAATTCTTTGCAACTATGTAAAGTTATTCAAAAATTATGTTAACCTAAAAATGTGGGAAAATTACAGAAATTCGCAAAGGGCATTTGTTGATTTGAAGCAAAATTATTTTTAAGTGAGTGCTATATATATTATGACCACATTTAAAATAAAGTCCAAATAAACAAACAGAAAAGTGTATCATCTTTAAATGGCAGAGGAATTACTCTAAAATGATAATGATTATATATGGATAATAGGAATATTTTTTCTCTTCTACTAGCTCATTTGTTGGCTGTATATGGCATCTTAATCTTTATTTACCCTAAAAATTAATGGACCACTTAGAATTTTTCCTAATATAATTTATTCTTATGCATACATTTATGTGTAGAATTCATCTTGATAATCTATATGGACTCTTTTAAGAGGTAAAGTTTACATATTGTAATATTTTGTTATAACTTTTTCTTTAGTTCCAAAGCAGAAAAAAGTTTTTTACATTATTGCAGACATTTGGGCAGTGATAAAAAATAAATTGAGGGCTGAGCCCTGGTGGCGTAGTGGTTGTGCGCGGGACTGCGGCCCACTGGGATGGAGGTTCGATTCCAGCTTCACAGAGCAAAAGCTGGGCCTCCTACTCCCACCACCTGAGGGCAGTGATGTCCAAAAAAAAAAAAAAAAACTTGAATGTCAAATAGTTTGTGGGAAATTTCCATTATTTTTTAATTCTAGCTTTCTATAAAAATTTTTTTGGGCTGAGCCCCAGTGGCATAAGTGGTTGAGTGTGTGACTGTGGCCCACGGGCTTGGCGGTTCAAATCCAGCAGCAGCTCTCAGAAGCAGCGCTGGGTAACTCCCATGACCACCAATGGGCAGTGATGCTCACCCCCAAAAATTTTTTTTAAAAAGAAATTTTTGAAGCCCTTTTGCATTTTTCACAGGTTTTGCTTGAATGTAGCATTTATCAATTAGAAAGTAATGGCACCTACCACATTTCCATTTTTCTCCTTTTTTCTGATGTTCTTACTATAAAACAGATTGTAGCATGTAGCAAAATTTATTTTCCATTTTGCACCTACTCCAGTGTCCTTTATACAAATATTCTCAAAGTCTTTCTCAAGAACCATGATTCACATGGTTGCATAACTATTAAGAGTAAAATGAATTAGAATCTAGATCTAAACTGGTTTTGTTTTCTGGAATTCCCCCACCCACAGAATGTAAGACACATATAATCAGGAAGAGTGAGCAGGCTCTGAACAAATAAATGAAAAGACAATTTATGCAATAAAGTATCCAGACCAGCAAACTTCAGATTTGTATATTATCACTTTTGGATCTACTGAAGGACTAGACAACTTTGAAGAGATCTTCAAATAGATCCGGAAGCCAATAGCACTTTCTTTAAATCTAAAGGCAGGATAAAAGAAACTTTTAAGATATTTTGTGAATAAGATGTGAAGGAAAGGGGTGAAGATGATGGTGAATAGTAAGCATGTCTCTTCTATCATATTAAAGATAAAGAATTTGTTCTCCTTGAAAAAGTATGTTTTAACATAAACTTGCTTCAACATTTCTAAAAATGTTGAGAGTAAAATGATAAATTACAGGACAAAATCACTTTCCGCTCAACTTGAAAAAAGTGGAAAAACAAGTCAAAATGTATTGCTACAAAAATTATTGAAGCCTCTATTAAACTAGTTTATTGAAGCCTCTATCAAATTATTGAAGCCTCTATCAAAATGTAAGGCTACTATTTCTCATTCTATCCTTCATCTATGTCTGCACCCTTTTTGAAGGCATTGTTTCCATCTCTTGAGACCTTTCTGAAATTTTTTCTGGTTTTATAATTTATACCATATTAAGATTGTGATAGCACTGATGATTATATAAATCCACTCTATGGACTGAGCAACAGAATTGCATGTGAATATGAATGATACATTAGCTCATATGTGTTATGTAAATTATACTATGATTTTAAAAAATCTGTTGCAAATTTTGAAAGTACCATAAACTAAAATTAATATTTCTTTGAAATGTTCTTTGAGCTTTGGAAAGAAAACAAAATTCTGAAGCAGTAATATCGAGACCCTAAGGAGGATGGAGCAAGGAGTAAAAGTCGCTAAGGTGATTCTCCTTCCACAGTTCTGGTTTCTAAGAATGAGCAAGTGCATTGTGAAGGTGGAAAACACTTTTATCTTTAGGAAAATTTTCTGGGTTTGTGTGTGTGTGTGTGTGTGTGTTCAATGTAGCTTCTACTTTTCTTAAAACTTCTTCATAATAAGTCCCCATAATTGTCCTCCCCCATTCAAGAAAATCTATCCAAGTTTGAATTTGCAATTTCTCTCCAAATAGATACGATAACACATTGCTAACTTCTAACTGTATCCAAACATCTCTGAAACAACTGTGTTTATTTGAGCTGGTTTCTGAAGGCAGCTTAAATGGAACTCAGACAATTGTATCACTGAAGCAACTTATCAGCAGCCATGTACAGATCCCAGAAACATACTCCATGTATTTTACTTTTGTAATAAATCCATGCATGTATAAACTAGAACTCTAGTGGTAATACTAAATATCCACAACATGAAGGGAAACCATAGGCTATTGAAGAACTCTTAAACCTCCTTGTGTTATAATAAAAAATTACTCCTTATCATTATTTTCTTATCCTCGAATTAAGTTTTTGGTATAATATTTTTAGTGGGAAGCACTAAGTCTAATAACATGATCATAACTTTGAACTTTTTTCAGACATGAAGAAATTTGGGAAAACTCCTTTCTTATTCTTGGAAACAGAAAATATAGAATGAATGCTATCTAAAGACAAGCAACCAAAACAAAAACAAAATAATACCTCTTTGCTGCTACATTTAGAATCAAAGAGCAATTGTCTAATTTCTCTCTTCCCGGTAGCACTATGCTTAGATTTAGGCGTTAAGCTTTGGTCTGATAACCTCAAAGTATGCAGTTTAAACCCACCAGTCACTATTTAATCCACTCTTTAATAAAAATTTGAGGCACTCTGCTCCAGAAAGAGTTACAGTCTCAGAAAAGATGAAAAGAGTTGCTTTGAATCAAAATAAACTTGATGGCAATGAGTTTTTGTTTTCTTTTGTTTTACCTAGAGGAGTGTTATTCCTCTGGGGTGGCTCCTCCTATCTGGGGCGTGGAATACAGTCCACAATTATGAGGGTTAGAGGGACACCTTACTCTTAGATACCATTCATATTAATGCAACCCCTTTATCTCGTCTCACCCATTAAGACTATTAAAAAGCTGCAGAATGGAGACTGGCTTGTTCATTAAAACTTACAGAGAAATGTTCATAATTTCCACAGGCAACAATGTCACCTAGTACAGTGAGGTCTGTCAATCACATTTTTCCAAAAATGATCTTGCATATTAAAATGGATGTTTATGCTCAAAGTACTGGAATGAGGCAATAAAGAGCCCTTTGGGAATAAGCAACTTTTCAAATACATCTTCCAAACTTTATTTTTCAAACCCTTATAGGCACAAAGCAAAGGAAAGTTCTCTTAAGTTCATAAAAGCATCTCTTCCTAAAATTTTCCAGTTACAGACATGATAGCTACTCAGGTTTAGTATCAAATACAGCAATTTTCTGCTTAAATGCTATAGCTTTCTGAAGGGGAAGATATCAGAACATCCTTGGATTATCTCACTGTGTTATTTCTCTGGCAGGCATGATCCCATTTTACTCTTTCTATATCTTCCTAGACATGATAGAATTCAGGCACAACTTCCTTTTCCAACACATAATATTATGTACCTCCAGAGACTTTCTGTTTCTCAGCGAGATGTCCTGACCCAGAATCTGTAAAGAGATCAATAGTCGTTACCAGCTTACTGCGTCTCTAAGGTCTGTCCTCAGTCCCGGCGGATTCACACTGATCTCTGCTCCGCACAGAAGCAGCTGCAGCAACGCATACTCTCATCCAAACAGCTGTGAAGATGGTGCAAGCAGAAACTTCCCAACTGGTGATGGGGTAATTATGGCTTCAGATATGACAGAGACTGCCCAGGCAAGCTCATTAGGGGAATTCTTAGACAGTAATGAGAGGAGAGTGCTAATGAGACTAAAGTCCTTCTTCCTGCCGGTCAGTATCTGATTGCTGTGCCTCACGGGTAAAAAGAGTTGGAAGCTTTTCAGGAGAAAAGAACCTTTCCACTTCAAAATTAAGTTTCTCCCAAGGACAGATACAATGAACACAGTCATATAAGGTTATCTTGAAAAAAGAACAAAAAACAAAATGACTCCACCCCATCCGACTGCAAACTCTTTAATTGCTACGGTGGTTCTAATTCTTTCTATGGTATTCCTAAAATTTTCTCTCCCTTCCTATGTAAATTGGCTTCCAGATCTGGCAGAAAGCCCTAAAAAAAATCATACCCAATTATTTCCACTGAAGCTAGAGAGAGAATAGTATGGGAGCCACTAGTATGGGAGCCACATCTAAACTCTTCTGACTGCCAATGGAAGGATTTAATCCACATCTCCCCAAAGATGATTCCTTTAAGGCAAATGCTAGATCTGCCTCTAACCTCCAGCTTCCTGTTCCTATTCCGACCCCAGCCATTTCTTCTCTTGGGTTCAGTAATCCCTGCAATGATCACACAGAACTCACAGACAGTAGTCATGAGAGGCGACCTTGGGCTGTGGTGGGGATGGACTCTCCTTCCCCCTTATGTAGCCAGAGGATGTCCAATGTAGCCTCATGCCATTTCCTGAAGCTCCTTTTCAGATATTGTCTCTCAGAAACAAAACTATACTGCTTATTTGGTGTGTTTTAAAATTTGCCTTCTTGAAATCATTTAGTGTGAGCTTTTATTTTGGGGGTGGGGCTTGGCATCCTTCATTAAACATTGTGCTTAAAAGATCGCTCCATAATTTACATTCAGTTATAGATTAGTATCCTCACTGTAAAGTTCTGTTATATGGATATACTAGAAAGTCGCTATTCTTAAGGACATTTGCTTTTTACTTTCTTCAGAAAAAGTTAAAAATTTTGGTAGGTTTATCAATGTTTTTACTTGGATCAACAATCATTATCCATAGGAACAGCAAATGAAATTTCAAGTGGCATACTCAAGTAGGCCTATTTACTACAAAAGTCTTCATTAAACTTTGAAACATCTCACTTTAAAACCTGATGCAATCCGTCATCTTTTCACATCTGTGAAAACTGGACAATTAAAAAGATCAAAGAAGGATGGGTGAATTTGAAGTGTAATGCTGGTGAAGACTATTGAATGAATACCAATGGCCAAAAGAACGAATAAATCTGTATTAGAAGAAATTCAATCAGGATGCTCCTTTAAGTGAGGATAGAGATACTTCCTTCAGGAAAGTCATCAAGAGGCTCATTTTTACAAGGGAGCATCATAGATGGGTCACCAAAGGAAAGAGTCACCGAAAACAAAGAGAACTCTCCTTCAGTTGTCAAAATAACAGACTCAGACAAACCAAAACTCATGATGATGCCACTGGGCTGGACGATATTTTGTTCTGTTATACCCAAGGTATTGTGAATCAGAAGCAACTCAACAGCACATAGAGGGAACTAGGTGATTTTTTTTTTTTTTTAGATTTGGGCAGTAGCTAATAGAGCTACAATAAATATTCTGAAAGATGTTATGGATTAAATGATGTCCCTCCAAATAAATGTTGGAATCCTGACCCTTACACCCATGGATGTGATATGTATGCAAATCTGATGTAATTTAATCAATTGAGGTCACACCAAGGTAGGGTAGATCTAAAACCTAATTAATTCTGAGGTATAGACAGACAGAGACATGCAGGAACATACTGGAAAAGACAGGTGCAGTATGCTCATTGGTCTTTCTCCATTGATGTACTATAGCAGCAAACATTTTTAATTAGTTTCAACATAATTTTACTTGTGTGTGATAGGAATGATATTGATCTATATGTTTCACATTCTCCTGGATCACCTTTGGTTTGAACAAACATACATATTTTGGCTAATAGCTGTCTTCCATATTTCTTGGATTAGACGAGTAAGTACTAAAGTGTTGTGTCTGTTGGTGAAATATCTTAATGGATAATCCATCAAATCCTTGTTTGTCACCAATTTTCCAGTGCAGGTTCGACTTTTTTCTTCAATAAATCATTTCTTGATCATATTCTAACTCTTGAGATGGATGAATATTGACCAATTCTTTTTGGTATAATGACTCCATTCCTTCTATTTTTAAATATGCTGTCAGTATTCATTATTCTGCCATCGAAGCCTTCAATATTTCAACTGGAGACTTGATTTCCCCTCTCCCCACATCTCTCAGCTTAAAAATTCTGAGCTTAGAACCTTTTGATTTTGTGAATCTAGTTCTTTGCACATGACTTGGTTTTCTTGCGCCGCCCTTTGTAATCTGTTCTGCTTTTTACTCATCTGTTCTTTCAGTCACTTTCACTGTTCTTTGTTCACAAGCAGATTTCAAAGTCTCTTCTGACATACAGTTTAGTCTCTTTTTTCCCACCTTTAAAATGACCTTTTGTTTTCTTCATGGGTGATATCATCACACAACTCATCTGGTCTTTGGCCATTGATGTTCAAAGCATTAAGTCTATAATTTCTATATTAAAGTTATATTTAAACTATCACGTGGACTTATTTTAATTTCTTCAGTTTCCCCTTTACTTGCCTGTGAGCAGTTGATGATTTGTTCCAGTCAGCCCTTGGCCTTGTTTTGACAGATGATATTAAGCTTTTGCAATGTCTCTTTCCATAGACGTAGGCCATTTATTTCTTCTATCTGATGAAATTCAAGTTTATCTCAAAAGACCTCCCACTCCCTGCCTTTGAGTCAACTTTGACGCATAGGAAGCGGTGAGGACCGAGCAGCGCTGTCGCTGTGCAGCCCCTTGAATCTTGACTGGAAGAGAAAGCCACGCCTCTCTTGCTTGGGTTGGCTGAGGGGCTCAGATGGCAAGCCTCGTGGTTAGCAGCTCCATGCGTAACCACTGCACCCTGACACCCTCTTTTTAGGTTGTTAAAAAATGGCATTTGTAGCGAATACATTGTTGCTTTTTATCACTGTGACCATATCTCCTATAGCTACAGATCCTACATCTTGTTTCCAATTCCAATCACCCGTCATTACCCATAGATCTTGATATTATGTTTGATCAATTTCAGATTACAGCAATTGATAATGTTCTTCAAATTATTCATTGTTGGCTTTAGTAACCGGTGTGTACCTGACACCGAATACAAATGTTCTCAATTTGTCATTCCTGACGTGGTACGTCATATAAATTTCTAAGCCAAAATGGCCAATACCAGTCTACTTCAGCTCATCAATGCCTAGAATGTGAACCTTTTCATTCCCTTTTTATTAGTTATGACTTTCTTAAGTCCATACCTCGTACATTCCCTGGGTGTTTTCAGACGTTTTTGCACATGCTGAGTCAGGGAAATGAAGATCTCCAAAAGGTTGCTCCATTCACATCACGGAAGAAGCAGATATTGCCCCGTCATGTTTCGAATGCCTCCGGAGTTGAGGGCCCTGCATTCTGGAACTCTATCAGAAGATATCCTACATCTGCGCATAAGATTTATGGTGACTAATTTTTCTTAGGTGACCTCTTTGTTGCTTTTTCCGGGTTCTTTTAAGGTGCCATCACGTCAATTCCAACCTTATGCTCCACAGAACAAAGCATTGCCCAGTCCTTCGCCATACTCACCATTGTCCCAGTGAAAGCCCACTGCTTTCAAAGCCTGTCTTAATCTGGAAACTGCTGACACCTGTCCATCAGGAACTCCCCTATTAGGGGTACTTGGAACACAAGTGGCAGAGCTTCTGGCTTGGTAGCAATGTTCAAGGCACCACAATATGACAAACTGACATTCAGGTAGTGAAATTCTGGAATTAGAAAGTAACATATATTTGGGGGAGGGGGTCACATTTTCTAAATCTACCAAGAGTGTGAATGCATATGTAGAGCATTCTTTGGGACATATAAAATGTTTTAGGACAAGACTAATTTTTAAAAGGTTTTGATCTTTTTTGAGACTCACCGCTTAAAGATAAGATTCAAAATTGACAAATAACTAAACGAAGTACAGTTATTTATTTATTTTTACTATTTATTAAGAAGTATGGTAGCTTGATAAAAAATGAACCTATTATATCAGAGGATCAAAAAGAAAATTTTAAAAAGGAAAAAAAAAGAAGTAAACCTATTAAAATTTGGAATCATTTGCTAGTGAAAAACCATCATTTGAGACATAGATTCACTCAGTACTATATTACTTCTATTAATATAGCCATCTTTTTGTTTAACCGTAGGTACTTCCTTGACTGAGGGTTGCTTCTGAAATGTGAGGCAATATGCACCCCATCAGAACTTCTCATCCAGTAGGATATTGGGATGTTCATACCGGAAATTAAGTGCTCTGCAAAGAGGATCCGAAACACAGTGGTGTGTTGGCAGCTCTGAGCTTCTGAGCTCACAGGCGAGTGATTGTGCTCAAAGATACCACTTGAGTACAGTTCAAACAAACAGTAAAACAAAAAAAAGTTGTTTTCTTCCCTCTATCTGTGCTTGTTGCAAATATAATTGGAATGTCATATTTTCTGAAACATGGTTGATGACAAATTATGCCCAGTGAACCAGGTTTACTTTGATCTCAGTATTAAACATATTCTAAAATATCAGTCACAATTTTTGCCATAGATTTATCTCAGTGCATATTTTTAAACTATCTACTATGCACCAAGGATTGTTCTGTGTGGTGGAGATTCAGTTATGAACAAACAGGTAAAAATGCCTACCCTTAATGAATTTACATTCTAATTATAACCAGTGGGCACTGGGCAGCTCTATCAATTAGACCCAATGTAACATTCAAGACAAGTAACTGAAACCACGAGAACTGTAGAACTAAGCTTCTACAATTATAAAGTGCTTGTAAATAATCTGGGCATATTGTTAAATGTAGATTCTAACTCAATCTGAATTTGACACACAAAAAGCAATCTGATTAAGTTATTCTAGGCGGAGTCTGAGATTCTATTTTGCTTACAAGATTGGTCATTAATTATTTGCAATCCCAAAATACTTCTGAAACTTGAGTCAGACTTTCAAAAGAAAGACTAGGGTGGAAATAATGCGGCTTGGTAAAAAGGGTCTAGATTTTCATTTGACTTTTACAAACCAGTTTGCTATAGCAAGCTCCTTTGGTATTTATTGATAGATAATGAGGACAACTTTATATAGTATCCCTTTATTGAGTATTAACTTTAGGCCAGGCACTAGCTAAGTATGTGGCTTATATCTTTTTCTTTTTTGTAGCTTATATCTTAATCCTCATCACAATCCATGGAATTACGCATTTATAGATGAGGAAAGCGAGCTTGAAGAGATTACCTAATTAACTTAGAGCCACGCAGCAAGTATACATGTGGACAATGTGGACAATCTTTCTACAATAGGCTCTTATTTGTGTCTTAGAAAAAATGCAAATATTATAATGCATGTAATGTGACTAGCATAGTGCCTGATGTTTACTAGATGATAAATAAATATTAGGTTTTTTTCCTCTTTGGAAAAAGTCTGGGTTAAACATCTAGCTTTGTTGGAAACAGTTATCATTTCGAGTTGATAAAAATTGGCAAAGAGGAGTAAGGAACCAGCCAGGATTCTAAAATTTCAAATTCTTTCTCAGTAGACCTGCTTTGTTGACCTGGAAATCATTTCTAGTGACTACCTGTCTCCCTCTCTCGTTCCCATAGAAGCAGATGAGAGTAATCACCCAAAGATGCCTGAATCCCACTGACTTTCTGGCGCATACCTAGGGCTTCCATAGGGTAAACATGGATATCTCTCCAACCAAATCTGTATTTCTTAATTCTCTCCTATTGTCAAAATCCTGTTCTCTTAACTTGAACTCTAGTCACCTTCATTGTTAAGGTTTCTACGTCGTTCCTGAACTCCTGATGAAAATAAGGGGCGTGTGTGTTGGTTGGTGATGGCCATAACCGGCATTTTAGTTGGAAACCACCATAGTAGATTTAAGTTCTACTGCCATCACAGTGGACTATATGAGGTTGTAAATGTGTGGGCCTAGGAATTCAACCATATATAGATCAGTTATCTATCGGCAAAGTTGTACCGGCATCCCTGGAAAATGCAATGTTCTTGGACCTCATAAAATACTCCTGAATCAAGATCTCTGGGCTACAGTGTCTGTGCGTTAACAAGCTCCTCAGAAAAGTGCCCATTCAGATCTAAAGCACCATTTGTATAAGAAAATGTACAGAAAATTTTAAATAAATAATTTTAAAATAAATTTACAAGTCTGTAAATTAATATTCTTAAACAATCTATCATTAAAGTTCGTCATTACTGATTTTACAAAATATGATAAATGGCACCTCCTTTATTTTCAGTAAATTAATGCTGTCCTCAAGTAGCAGATCAGATACTGCACCTATCACTTCAGTCTGATCTGCTTACTATACATCTTTAGCTTACATGAGGTTTCACATACCTCTGATTTGTGAGAAGAATATAAAGCCCCAATTATGCAGAAAAACTGAAGTTCACTTGTCTCCTTTAAAAAATAGATACAGGTATATTATTTTCCTAGTATTACTGTGTTATCTATGTATTTATGATTCTGACATGCTATTTATTCATAGAATATAATAGAGATTCCAGAAAGAAGTTTTAGTTGTTAATGAACGTTGTTAACTCATTTAGAGATGTTGTAAATGAGAATCAAATCTTGACGTAGACAAAAAAGTAACCAAACAAGTCCAGGAAGAAAAACATCTACATTATATACTAATTATTCTAAATATATACCTTGACAGTTTGATGGAATAGCAGAAATTCAGGGAATTATATTCTTTTCTTTAAATTATAAGGTTAAAATATTGAAAGTTTATCAATTATGATGAAAAAACATTTTTTTCAGAAAAATCAGAAAAAATTTGATTCTAATTTGGAAGTCAAGTCCTCTGTTGACTAAATCAAAGGCAGGAGTTGTGAGAGCTATATTAAATTGGATTCAGGCTGAGCCCCAGTGGCGTAAGTGGTTGAGTGCAGGACTGCGGCCCACGGGCGTGGCGGTTCAAATCCAGTGACCGCTCTCCAGGAGCAAGACTGGGTAGCTCCCACGACCACCAGAGGGCAGTGATGACCACCCCCCCAAAAAAAAATTGGATTCACCTTGGAGACATGGGGTAGCAAAACTAAAATTTAGATATTTTTGAGTGGTGGGGAGTAAAATACCATTGGAAATATACACTTACATAGACTGAGTTTAATGTAATCTTTTTGGAAAAAGATAACTATTACAAGCTAAAATGGGAACATAAAGTGGGGTTTTAGAGTGAAAGAATTATACCAGGCCAAAGACAAATCAGTGTAAAACATTGCCAGGACTGAGAAATGATCATGTCAGGCATTCTAGAGGTTAAATCAGCAGCCCTGGTGAAATCAGCAACACATTGGGTTTTTAACCACAAGGTCAATTGTTGGAGCTTATCAGTAGTTTCAAGGCAGAAAGATGTGGCTTTCTGTTCCTATAAAGGTTTACAGCCTTGGAAGCCCACCAAAGCAGTTCTCCTATGAATTAGAGGGTATGCGTTGAAATCAAGTGGATGACAGTGAGATGAGTGGAGGAGGTGAAGCTTATAGAAAAC
Source organism: Nesogale talazaci (assembly GCA_004026705.1). Taxonomy (NCBI): domain Eukaryota; kingdom Metazoa; phylum Chordata; class Mammalia; order Afrosoricida; family Tenrecidae; genus Nesogale; species Nesogale talazaci. Next base: position 12,884 of record PVJH01006677.1, read on the forward strand.
CACAAATCGCCCGGGATGAAAAAAAGTTGATTCCTAGAGTCTGCCCACAGACTTTTTTCCTGCTAAGATCCAAACATCAAGCAAGAGTTCTTAAATATTCCGGTATGAGAACTTTGACAGATGGTCTTGAAATTGGCTGCCAAAATGATGTTGGGGTCCAATACAGTCACAAGTCTGAAAAAACTAATTATTCAGAGCTAACCCAACTAGAAAGTATAGTTTGTGATGGAGATCAGCGAGTTGAAAATTCTAGAGAGACAGGACAAATGAGCCTAATTTGACAAGCAGAAAAAGGTTGAAGATCTCAGATGTTCACCACTTGGCATATGCTATTGAGGTTTGAAGAAATATATTGTCTTCATAGGGAAATTGCGGAAGAGTTATAGGGAATTCGAGAGAATGACCCTGACCCATAACTTGTGAGAATGCAAAACGGTATGCTGAGTCTGGAAAACAGTTTGATGATTTTCCTTAATTGGGTGTATATCAAATTATCGTGCTTCTGCTTCTGCTTCTGAGGCCAAGCATGATGGCCTCAGGTCTCAGGGATGGCCATTAAGAATTAGAGATTTGGAGGGGAGGGGATAATGGTACAATTCAATCTATAACAATAATACATAGGTTGTGCAAAATGAAGATTAAGAGTGGTAAAAAGGGGTTGAGTGAACTGTAGGATGTGCCCAGGTGAAAGATCTATTTATATTAAGAATTTATATATTATTTATATAAAGATCTATTTATATTAAGAATTTGTTCGTGGAAAATAATGGATCAAAGCTTGCTTTGGGGAGTCAAGAAGACTTGAATCAAATCAGTGCACATTTTGTCATGAGACTTCACACATGTAGTTTACTTTTAATATTCTTACTTTGCAAATAGTATAATTTGTACTTCTGTGGGAATTCAGTGCTAGCCATCCCTAAACCATTTAGGACGCTTATTGTACTTAAATTTTGACTGTGAGATTCTCTAAGACCTAAGTCCTGTTGTTTTTCAAATACACTTGATCAGTTTTCCTCCCATAGTTTATAGTATAAACTGATCGAAGGGGTTAACATACTAAGAAAAATGAATACAAGTGTTGCCATCTATCATTTCAATAGAGTAGCTGCACTGGACTAAGGAAAACACAAGCACTACCCTCTAGTGGCTCAACTGGGTAACTGCATTAAATAAAAAAAAAAAAGAACTACGAGTAAGGAGGGGCCTTAGAGTCACAGTGGTTATGCTTTGAACACTGATGGTCAAGGTCAGCAGTTTTAAACCACTAGCTGCTCTGTGGAGAAAAACCGGGCTTTCTACTCCCATTAAGAGTTTCAGTCTTGAGATTTCACAAGGACAGTTCTACCCGATTCTGTAGGGTCGTTATGAATCGGTGTTGATGGGATCACAATGAGTGGTCATAGTTAGGTGACAGTCAGTTCAAGTTCATAAACCCAAACACAATTTCATTGATGTTGAATGGATTCCAACCCATAGAGAGCCACCTGGACTTCTGGCTGTCTATACACAGAGGATGTCATTTTTAAAAGTAGAGTATGAGTGTAAAATTACCATTTCAAAATACAGTAGATGTTTTTCGCATAATGTTATTGGGTGTATGTGCCTGTATGATTTCTTACCGAATTAATTTTATGAAACAGGTGAATTTCCAGGTCGATAAAGCAGCAGCAGCAGCAGCAGCAGGTTCTTATACTGAGCCCGTCCTGTTGAACCGGGATCGCTTCTCAGGGCGGCTTAACATGCTGTCTTTGGACAAGCTCTGCAGGGGAAGCTGATACACTCTAAAGGTTGATTTTGGGAGGCTTCTCCATGACACTTTCGCATTTCTGGATCACTTATTTTCAAGAATGTTTGAACAACCAGCTACCTTGGAAGACAGAGATATCGTCATTTTTTGAGATAGAAGATGCATTTGCTCCTGACCAGTGTAACAGAAAGAATGCCTCCCTCTGGGGCAAAGAAAGGGCAGCGTTTCTGGCAACTCCATTTGTAACTTTTATAAACACTCACTCCTTTTATACTAATGCTGGGACCCAAGCACTCCATCTCATTTTTCTTTGCTATATGAAGCCCTGCTATCCCATGCTATGTGGGATCTGAAAAATAAAGTTACATAAAACATGAGTTTACAATATGGTGAGGATAAGTAAAATTGGCCAGGGAAGCCTGTGCTTTCTAGAAATTCTACAAGTTTGGAGGAATCATGTTTTGGCACCAGTTGGTGGCAGTTACACATTTTGACTGAAATTGATCATTTTAAATATTTCTAGATTCAATGATGGACAGGCTGTTAACAGTCCTTTTAAAGACCTGATCTGCTTTGGGGGTCAGAGCCAGGGACAGGAAAACAGAACAATACCAGAAATGTAGGGCAGGGTGTGCATGCAGACTGGCTGCTACATTTATCACACCATTGTTTGCCAGGGTTGATTGGTTAGCTGGGTGTCCCCTTCTTCTCTCATCACTCTTTGTGATTCTTTCCAGAAACTGCGTATGGTTGAAGAGGATAACGCTCCTTGACATAGGAGTATATGAGTAGTCACACTTCCGTGTCAGATCCCCCAACCAAGCTTCGTAGGCACTAACATGTAGGATACCCCTGTCACCTCCCAATTTCCTGAATAAGCCTACCCTTCCAAACCTGCCCTTGACTTTAATATTCTGGGGCTGAGCAATTGCTGGTTGGACTACTAACTGCAACGTCATCAGTTCAAACTACCAGCCACTCCTCAGGATAAAGAACTTTCTACTCTCCTAAAAAGTTACAGCAGTCTTAGAAACTCAAAGGGGATTCTCTACCTTGTCTTATAGCAGTGGTTCTCAACCTTCCTAATGCCGCAACCCTTTAATATAATTCCCCATGTTGCAGTGACCTCCTAACCATCAAATGATTTTCACTGTTACTTCATAACTGTAATCTTGCTACTGTCATGAATAGGGCAACCCCTATGACAGGGTTGTTCAACCCCCAAAGGGGTCAAGGAGGTTGCTGAGTCAGCATCAACTCAGAGGCAGTAAGTGTGATCTTGGGATGGAAGACCCCCATGCAAGGGAGCTGTTACACCCGAATGTGCATTGTCTTAAGGTTAAACATGTGAAGCCGGGAGTAGTGGCCATACTCTCCCTAGAAAGACTGAGCTTAAATGTTAATAAGAAGCACTTCACTGAGGGCCAGTCCTGCCCGCGTCTGAGATTCAGGCAACCCTCAGTTCTCAAAGCTCAACACAGAAACTGATATAGAAACACGAGGAAAGCAGGAAGGAGAGACGAGATTCACCTGCCCAGGAATGGGCTACCTCTGGTGTTTCTAGAAGAATTTCCAAAAGGAAAAGATCAAATTTTTAAAAATTAAAAATAGAAAACAGAACTCTTTTTGATGCCATTATATTTCAAAAGTCAAACTTATTGAAAGAGTATTGCTTCTGCAATATGACAGAAAATTATGGTTAGAAAACAGGATTTTGTGAAGGAAAAAAAGAAATAGATGAGTTTGACAATGCGGAACTACTCTGAATCTCCTGCGATCATAGAAACAATCTCATTGTAGATTTCTTCAGGAGCGTTCATCGCCCAGATGAAGTCCAAGTGGTTGTAGGGAGCAATCTTCTTGAAGTAAATGACGTTTGAGAGTTTGGGAAGCAAGAGCTCCACATCGTGGGGATCTGCCAACCAGTCGTTGCCCCCGCTCCACACTGCGATCGGCACGCTCATGGCTGTCAGGTTGTAGAAGGGAGGGGTGGGCTGAAAAAAAGAGGAAGAGAGGCTCTTTGAGGGTGGCCGTGCTTTCTCTCTTCGAGTCGGTCTGCGTACTCAGGTGCTACTGACGCTCGGGTCATGCGTCGGAGCATGCGTCAGACAAGAAGTTCTCAAACAACAATTCTCATGAATTAAAACCCTGGGGGGGTTTACCCCTCTTGAAGGAGGTGAGTGATTTTGATTGCATTCCACTTGTAATGGACTGCTTCCCAAATACTCGAAAGTAAGCTCTCAAGCTGTCCGGGGCCATTTCTTTTGTTTCTGTTTGCTTACTAGTATGGTCCTCGGACTTTATTAAACCTGGTCCACATTGTCGGTGACCTTTCCTGGGCACTTATGTATAGATTTGAAGGATATTTTTGCAGTAGGAAAAGGTAACAAGCAAATCAGTTCGAATTTTCTGTCTCATGGAGAATTTTTTAGTTTTGTTACAGCATACTCAAAAATACTAATCCAAAACAATACTCTTTTTTCATTCTAATCCATGTAATAACCAAATTTCCATAACAAAATATCCCATTCTATGTAAGTTTCATAGTATTTCAATATGCCCTATTATATTTCCCGGGGCTTTCATGGTACAGTGGGTTAATGAGAAAACTGCTAACCACAAGGTTGGTGGATCAAACTCAGCAACCACAGAAAACGATGAGGCTGTGTGCTTCTTTAAGGACTTATTGTCTTAAAAACACTAGAGCAGTTCTTCTCCAGTCTGTAGGGTCCTTCCTTCTGAACATGCATAGTAACAAACTTACTTTCTTTTACTGATGCTGTTCCAGAGTCTCCTAGATGATAACATTTCACTCTAAAATGAATGTCACTGCCACATTTACTTGAAGGCCTGTCACTGGATTGGCTAGATGGAGGGCAGATACAGGGGCCCCCAGGTGAAGTCATCTGGTGCCTGGTAATTGCACCCATAAAATGATTGAGCCTAAGCAAGTCTGTATTTTAGAGATTTGAGGAGACAATGTTTGGAAGAGCAGGAAAATGTGTTTTGGGGCCGGGGGGGAGGGGGGGCCGGGAGAGTATTTTATAATACTCTGCTTAACATCTCTATAAATACATCAAATGTATACAAAAAGGGGGGTATCTTCTTTATATCTAGAATATTATTGATAGTATAAATAAATTCCAACCAAACAGTCAGTAATGAAAATTAGTAGAGCTCTTTAGTTATGATTGATATGAAGAAGTTGAGAGTAGAATGGGAAGAAGAGGACTCTCAAAAATTTTTAGAATACTTTCTTGTTTATAGTTAGTCCATAGTAATCTAAGAGTTTGCATTGAGTTAAGACCAATAAAACATATTGTATTAGATTTTTTCAGCTACTCTCTTCTAAGGATGGGCAAAGAGATGGAAGAAATCATTGCACAAGCTTTCACTGATCCCAGATAGGATGAACTCCAAAGTCTGGGTTCTTTGTACAATAATAAGCAGAAAGGCTGGGAAAACACTGGTTTCACCGAAGTCAGCACAAAATCTCTGCTCATAGTATGATAATACAGCCCTTGTCTGCTGATCATAATGCCACCTTGACCTGCAAGTATATCTTCTATCTATCTGCAAAGTCTTTCATTGAAATCACTCATTTTGGTTAGACAACATATAAGACATTGTTAAGAAGAGAGGGATTCCATCTCTATTCTCATGAATGGGTAGAACAAGGAATTTGTTATACTTTATGAAAGAGAGAACAGAACTCTGAGAGAATGAGACATATCATAATGGTCTTTTATAGGTATGTGTGTGGAGGGAGGCATGATAAGTTTTGTGAAGTGTCGTGTGTGTGTGTGTGTGTGTATGGTTTCTTGAGAGCAACTCTTGAACTCAGTGAAGCAGGAGAGTTATATGGGAGTCTGGCAATCTGGGGTAAGGTTTGATGTGGTGAAGGAAATTCAAGAAAAGAATTATCTACATAATTCTATTCTTATGGAAAAGTACTAAAATTATCATAATTTCTTATTAAATATTTTTAAATGTTGTCTTTTAAGAGTGAATAATTTCAACTTTAAGATGCTTACCTGATTATAGTGCATCTTGTTCTGAACAGGGCTTCCCCAGTCAAAAGCTTGGAATTTCCCAGAACGAACAGCCTAAGGTAAGGGACCAAGAAAAAGGAAACAAGAAGCTTGACAATTAGCAAATTTACTGAAGCACAAAGAAATAGAGCTTTCCTCACCATGACAAAATAAAACCCATTCTTTTCTAGTAGGTATAGCCTCAACTTAAACAATTATTAGAAAATAGTTGGATTTTAAAAATAAAGATCATTGCTCACCCAAACCCAGAGATTTTACAACTTTAACATGCAGCTGTGCTTGAAATATTTTTTTCCTCTATAAGAATCATTCATTTTTGCCATTTTGTTACTCAAAGCATCTGTTTTGCTAAGACTTTCATTCAGATGGATCAATTGCTATTTTCTGCTGGTATTCACTTGCTTGAAAAACTTCCTATCAGGAGTATTTGAAAGCCAAGGTTCAGGACTGTGGTAGTTAGAGGCTTTTATGTCAAGTTAAAGATAGATGAAAGTGTAGGGGTGGAATCCAACCTGCCAATCAGGTCACACCCTAATGTTGCTTCCTTGGCGGTTGGCATTTTTATAAGTGGGGGAAAGTGAGAATCTCCCTCCCTCTATGAGTGCTAGCCTTACTGCTTGCTGGAAGCTCTGTCCCTGACCACAGGAACTGCTGGTGCCCTGTCATGTTTCCACCGAACTAAGAGCCAAATGACTCTGCATCCACCAGCCTGTGAACTGTTGATCTTCCTGCGTCCTGCTTCATTGCATCTGGCTGCACTGCTCTGAAGGGGGACTTGTGGCGGAGCATCAGACTTATGGACTAGAGTTGGTCTAGGCCAGGGAGCTTTCTTGATATATAATAATTCCCTGATATGCTATAAAGCTCTTTCTTTTATGTAGATTTGTTTCTCTAGTCAACTTGGCCAAACACAAGACTTAAAAAATACTTTAACCAACATTACGAACTAATACCTGGGACCAGTGGAGTATGTTTTGAACAGAAGTTCCTGCTGGGTTATGTGAGAGATAAACATCCAAGCGGCTCTAGGAAGCAAATAAACATACACTTAGACATGCATATTGTTTATCTAGAAAAATGTTGAAATTGTCAAAAATGTCACATTACTTAAATCCACAATAAATGTCTGTGGACATAGCAGTCAGTAAATCAAATAATATATCTCATAGAGCATGTCGGTTGCAATAGACCTCTTAGAGATGTTGCTTTGAGGATTAATGTTTTGTTTGCTATTTATTTAAAGGAATTTTTGTGGTGCTGGGAGAAAGTTGGAAGTTACAAAATTGAAAGCAATAGTTTGTGATTTCGTTGGAATTTACCTACCTATCATGGACATGATTCTAAAGTCAGTCCTCAGGAAATATTATCTATAATTGATGACAGGGAGAGAACTCTAAGATATTGCTCATGCTATTCAAGATGGAAACTGCATTGGATACAAACCGTGTTAAAGTTCTTACTGTCGAATCCACAGATGATAAATAAGGCATTGCTGCAAAGTTTATTTAATGTCTGGCGGGAGCACAATTCAGTAGCAAGGAAATCATCAAAAAAGTGGTGTGGATAGAATATTTTGTTACCAAAAATAATCTGAAAAATAAAAGCATCATATGAGGTTTATAGCAATCAAACTGCAGAAAATATTCTATTTTAAATCATTTTATCTGTATACATCGTGGGTGTTTAGTTCTTAGAAATTTCACATTGCCTTAGGAACTTCAAATGCTTTCTCTCACTTCATTCCCTCAATAGAACAGTGAAATGGGCAGATAGTTTCATTAATTACTAGATGCGGAGAAGCAGCAGAAGACATACCATGCTGAAACCTCACTGTGATGATAGGCATCATGGAGTATAACCCTTTCTCTTTGGCCCTTCCCTTCAATTTTTTTTCTATTCACTTTCTTCCCAGTTCCCATGGCTTAGATTAGATACTTTTCAGTTCTTTTGATTTCTCCTTCTCCACTCCAGGAGTGGAATCACAACCTTGATTCTTCTGAATAGGGTGCTTAATAATCAAAACATCTATTTAAAAACATCTATAAAAGAAACACCCAAAAAAACCTTTCCAGGCCTTGCTACCTCGAAAAACCTAATCAATGATAAAGACAATTGCCAGAACCTCATATGCTGTGTTGGACATGAAAGTTTACTAATAAATAATACCTTCCTGGATATATGCCTTCCTGGATATCAGAAAATCATTATTTAGCAATTTGTTCTTCTTCTGTTCTTATTGCTTTGAAATTCAAGTCAACAAAAGAGAAACACACACCTTGAAGAGGAAGGTAGGAACGAGCGAAAGTTTGTTTAAAAGGGTTTTGGTGTACTTCACCGTGGCAACTGGGGCTAATGCATAAAAGGTTTTGATTCTTTTGGCCAGTTTGGGATTGGTGGAAAAGGCAATAAAACCTGAAAGAGACCAAGGAGCTAGTTTATACAATGTGTTTAGACTGCAGGCTCTTGTTGGTTTTGTAAGCATGGCATTATCTTGGATTTCCTAACATGGCATTTGAGAAACTGGAAAATTGGCACCTCTGCTTACACCACTCACTGCCCCTGAGTAGAGGTTGGCTCACAGCAGCCCTAGAGGACAGGGAAGAACTGCCCCTGTGAGTTCCCAAGACTGTGTACTGAGCTGTGATAAAAACTTTATTAAGCTAAATTTTATATAATCTAATTACCTAGGATGATCCCACCCCACTGCTTGTAAGGAAATATTATGAATGTGACATATTTACTATCTGTACTATTTTACACAAATTATTTACCCGCCTTCCTCTTTGCTTTTTCCTTACTTTGCTGAGTTGTGTGCAGATCTCCTTTAGTGAACATACCCACCTTGGCATCCAGCACACTTGCCACAGTGAACAAAGATTGCCTTTACATACCAATGGTGGTCCCCTGGGAATGGCCAACATAATGTAGACGCTCTTGTCCAGTTTTCTTTACAATGAACTCGATTGTGGCTGGCAGGTCGTATTTAGCCATTTCATCAAAACTACAATTTCAAAAAAGGCAAAATAAAACTGAGTGTGTGTCCTTTCTATAGTTTCTAAAAATTCAAACATATTTGTAGCTAAAGTTCTCTTGGATAAACAGCAAGTTAGACTCTCCAAACATTTCAGCGTCTAGAATATTTATGAGCCCGGGGTGCCCTCTGGGTGGCTTCCTCATTCCAAGGCCATCCTTTCCGAAGCCTGGCATTAGAAATGCAATGTATTTTATAAAAGTTAGTATCTATACGGCAGGGATTATTTCTACCCCCAGAAACAGCCTATCAGATTTAATAACCATTTATGTGCTATGCCCCTTAGAAGTGAGGATGGCCTCACTTAGTCATGCTATCAGGAGACACCAGTCCCTGAAAAAGGACATCACGCCTCAAGGGCAAGGAGAATAGAGAGAAACCTTCCACAAGAGGGATTCATACAGTGGCTTCAACGGTGTCCTCAAAGAGCTATGAGGATAGCACCGAACCAGGCGGTATTTCATTCTGTTATAGTGAAGGTCCCTCTCACTCACACCTGACCTCAGCAACGGCATGTACTATGTTCCAGTGGTATTTAATAGGAATCCTTCCCCTTTCTATTTCAGTTGTCACAAATAAGCCAGAATGATCTTTGGAAAAAGGAAACTGGATATGCAATTTTCCTGTACTTTCCTGGGTTCTTGTCATTGTATCTAGAGGGAACTCGCAGACTCTCAGGAGGCCATCTCACCCTGACTGATCTGACCCTCCACTCTCCTATTCTGTGGCCTTATCACAGCCTGCACACAATGGCTTGCTTTCAATTCCTAGACGAAAGAAGCGCTCTTGTTCTTCAGCATCAGCAGAATAAAGTTCCACTCTCTTTGAATCCCAATAGTAGTTTCTAGTAATAAAGAAGGCCAGTGAAAAAACCTTTTGTAATTTGAACTTTCTGTACGTTGTTCAAAGTTCATCTCCCTCTACCCTTGATGGTGATTCAGGTTTCTGATCCTCTAACCCTCAATTGAGTGTCAACATCATCTGCAATGTGTGTGGATGATCCTTTGAGAATGTGAAGTGGGCAGAGAACTTTGTTGCTTCCTCCATGTTGTTCATTCCGTTTGGAAAACCATAATCAGAAACTCCTTTAGAGTGAGTACTGAGCGATGAAAGTATGAAGGTAAAGCTACCCTGGGGATAAAGTATATGGAAGAATGCAATAAGGTATTAAAAGAGAACTGAAGTCCTTCTTCTAGTACTGGGAATATGAGGGGGTACCCCCCCCAAAACCCTAGAATTGTGCTGCGTGGATCAGAGCTTTCATAGCACTTATTTTTTCTAGTAGGCAAGCATTGGACAACTCAGTCTGAATTAGTGCATCTAATGGCATCACCTGGGAAGGTTCTCTGTTCACAGTGAATATTTTCATAAAAGTAGTTTTGCCCAAACCTCATCTTTTTGTGTGGTAGCCAATTTAGAAGTACAGTGTGCAGCTATAAAATTTTGTTTCCTGATTAGGAAAAACACTGCAGAAACTGTTGTGATGTTGAACACAGCTTTTGAGGACAGTGTTATAGGAAAAACTCAAGTGTATAAGTGATTTTCTTATTTCAGAAAAGGTGAAATGTTGATTAATGACAAACTTTATTCTGAGCATCTGTCCACTTCCTAAATGGATGAAAACTTTGACCTGCAGTGCATTTGGAATCTATTCCACCAGATCAGACTGCTAATCAAGCTGTCTAATTAGAGGGTCTGAAAAGACTGTAGTGTGCAACAAAAAAAAGCTGGATTTGTAGCAGACAGGAAATTGCCTTTGCCACCACAACAATACACCTGCTCACACAGCCATCTCAGTGCGCCAGTTTTTGGCAAAAAAAAAAAAGCATGCCTCTCTTGCCTCAATTACCTTACTTACCTGACCTCACTCCATGTGACTTCTTTTTGATTCCATAAACGAAGAGGTTCATGAAACGACAGTGATTTGATGAAATAGAAGAGGTGGAGAAAAAATGAAGCAGGTGTTATCTGCTGTCCAAACAGATGAGCTTGAAAAATGTTTCCAAGAATAGAATCACAGATTTGATAAATATATTATGTGTAATGGAGAATTATTTGAAGGTGATAGATTCTTTTGTAAAAAGTTTTTTTAAATAGTTTGAAAAAACAAATCCACTCCTTTTATGGTGCCTTCTCATAATTTGTCAGTGTAGGGTTATATTGGTAAAGGAAAATATCCATGAATTCTTAAAGCCAGATATACATTTATGATTGCTTATTTTTGATTCTTTCTCTTCATTACCTGAAAGCCCAGAATTCAGCTGAATCTGGTGAATAGTATATATTTCTCCTAGCATAAGTATTTCCTCTGCTGTTTCCAAGCCACACATCAAAACCAGCGTCCGCCAAAATGAAAGCAAGACTGTTGTTAGGTAGATTTGAAATCCAGTTTGTGGCCGACGTGAGCAAGCCATGCTGCAGAAACACTACAGGCCTCTGCCCTAGGAATGAAAAAAAAAGTATTACAAACACACTCTTTAGCATCTATATAGAAAACTGTCTTGAGAGACTTAGAATACCCAGAGCCAATTGTTAAACTCATACAATTTCTATGACTACTCACTAAATATGTTTAGTTGGTTGAGTAATCTTTTATATCTTATCCGCATTGGGGTGAGCTAACCTAAACCTTGATGGTTTGAAACCATCAGCTGATTCACAGAAGAAAAGTGTCAGCCTATTTCCATAAAGATGTACTGCCTTCGGGTCTCTATAGGAGTAGTTCAATTGCATCTTATGGGGTTGCTATAAACTGGAATTTACTTAGCATACAATAATGGCAATTTTGTGCTTTAAATATGATTTCATGCTTTAAATATGTAAAGTTTATTGTATGCCAATTATATCTTGATTGTCTTTGTAGTTGTTAAGTATCATGAGTTGATTTAGATTCAACACCTGTGAGAGAGCAGTGGATTGCCTAGACCATAATTTAAAGTTTCACAACAAATTATTTTCTTAGGGAATACATCATAATGTTAAGTGTATTTTGGAGATAAAGTTACAGATGAATTTTTACTTTCTGCTTTTTAGACCTTTATAACTTTTCTACAATGACACAAAGGTGCATTTTTACAATACTATCAAAAATGGCTTTTGTCTGTTCAGGAAATGAGGATCAAATTGTCTCTCTTTTCTCTCTGCTACAATACATCATCTGGGTCACTTTTCCTCATTTTCTAAGACACAGTGCAGTGATTACTGTCAGAGAAAGCTTTACTTGATTTTCTCAGATGAGGTTCGGTGCCCTCAAATTGATAACACTTAATATCAGCAGTTTAATATTCTGTGTATAGTTTTAATGTTGAATTCATTGTGTACTACTTATAAATATCCCCTTATTTGTCAATCTCTTGCAGAGTAAAAGCCTCATTGACTACATGGTTGAAGCATCTGGATATCTGGAAATTTAGCTTCATGGTTATTCTATTTCCATAATGAGCAAGGTTCAATAAATCTTTAGGGGAAAATAAAAGGAGGAAAGAACAGAGATAAAAGGGAGAAAGTCAGGGAGGGAAAAATGATCTGGTAATCAGAAGGAAGGATGAAGAAAGGGGGAAAAGAACAGAGCAATAAAGGAGGAGAACATGTTTCTACCTTTGCTGTCTGAATTTTTCCTCCCATGAGGAATTCTATTTATTTCAAGAATATAACCATCTTCAGTCTCAACTTCGTAGTCTTCATTTGGGTATCCCCAGTAGGTAATCATCTGACTCTGATGAAGAGAAGTCAAACCTTTACACTTTAGGTAATTTTTGAAAACAGATCTACTAGGTGGAGAGTCTTCATTATTTTTTAGCTGGCCATGTTTATGTTCAACCCCATCACCGTTATAAAGGACAGCGATATCTCATAGTTTTGCTGCTGTTTTGCTCCCCTCTCATAACTTACAATGTTCATAGTTACTTCAGGGCTCTCAGGTGCTAGTTTTCCAAAGAAGCCATGTGCAGTTCCCAGTGTTGATATCAGACTTCCCAGTGTTAAAAGAAGCCACATTTTGGACCTGCCTAAAACAACAACACACAATACCTGGTTAACCCATTGCACCTTCATATTTGTTGCATTTTGTGTCAATTTTACTTTCATGTATATAGAGGAATGCTTAGGTTAGATTCGATTTTGTTGGGCAATAAATGGGACATGCCGGCATCAGCACAAGCATCGTAATGCTTTACATGTTTTCACTCTATTACTTTAAGACTGCTGTGCAGAATGTTTTCAGGTTTTCAGTTCATATCAAAGGAATCTTAATTGAAAAAAATTGTGATTTGCAGGCCCATATCATATTTTTTATGCTTCTTGCTTAGGACATTTGCCAATTGATTTTGAGAATCCAAAATGGGACCGAAGTGATGGGGGCTTGTATTTGATTTCTGTACAAGTAATATAATGTGCATTGAATTCTATCACAATGTATTTAATATTGTTTCTAATTTTAAATATGTATGGCTTTGCAGTAATTCTGTGGGTTAAAAATATTCACCATTGCATTCTGAAAATCTTACAATAACTAGAGTAATAACTGGATACAATTTCAGGTAGACTGTTGATTGCTTGTTTGGTTTTTTCTTAGTTCTTTTCTATTAAAATTACTTAGGTAGTTCTTGATAATTGTAAGTAGAGACCTAAAAAAAGTCACTGCTATTGAGCCAATTCTTACTCATAGCATCTCTATAAAACAGTCGAACTGCCTCTGTGAGTCTCTGAGGTGAATTCTCCCGCAGAGGAACAAGCCTCATCCTTCTCTCACAGAGTCGGCCGTGCTCAGGTGTCCCCTGCCTCGTGGCATCCTATTAGCAGTAACTCACATTTACCCCCTGCTCAGTGTGTGCTGGGAACTGGATCACCATTCTTCAGAGGTCAGTGAGCTACCTTCCCTGAGATAATTTCCTCATGAATAATATAGGCTCCATAATAGTGAATATCCAGGAGTTAGGAGAATTCATTAAGATGATAAACATTCTTAACATGTCAGACATATCTCAAATACTTAATAAAGAGGCCATAATCTCATTTTCATAACAACATTATGAATAAGCATTATTACATTCTTCATGTTATAAAGGAGCAAACCCAAAACTAAGGAGATGACGAACTTGCCCCTCCATGGATGAAGAGAAAGCAGCAAAACACATGTAGGGAAGCAAGTCATCTAATTCCATATAACTCCCCACTGTAAGGCTTCCCTAGGAAGCCCCTACTCCAGATTCTATAAGGAACTACCTGGGACAAAACTAAACAGATTTATATAATGTGACCTAAATTTCTTTTTTGAAGCATTAGAATTTGAAGAAATTAGTATCTTAGGAAATTTCACAATGATACTTTCTGAACTTAATTTAACCACCTTTGATGTGAATGGGATGAAATTATTCAACTTCACAAATCAATACAAGCTAGTCGTGAGAATAAGAGTCTTGGCCTTTTCCTTACTGAAATGGGTAATAAGAGATACAGCATCAGATTTTACATTAGGTAGTCATTACAAAACACTGAAGCAATAAACAAATCTGCTATTCAGTAATTAAGATCTTTCTGTGTTATAGACAAGACAAAAGAAACCCTAGAGATTAAACCCTCATTTAAGTAGACACAAATAAGATGAATGTGCAAAAAGTATCTTAGCATTTCAAAGGTGCAACTTTGCATTAAGGAAAAGAAATTAACTCAAATATACTTTACCTCAGCAAAATTGTAGCTGCTGTCTGCTCAGCGGAGTAAGGATTATGTTTCTCTGGATGCTTAGTATTTTGGTTAATGCTTATATACAAAGCATTCACAATGGTCAGCATTATTCAGTACTGATTAAATTGTAATAGTTGCAATATCTAGTCGCCATCTAATTTTAAAAGAACAAACATAAAAGTCAAATATTGCATTCACTGTTGCCTAGTATTATGTTTTTACTCACCTTTAACTTTTAACAAGAAAAAATATTAGCCAAAGGAGTTGAAATGATTAAAAATTATTTAAGAAAAATTACAAGTGGCTCTTGATTGCTTACACGTGTAAAGAGCCAAGGACTTAGTGCAAACAGTTATGCAATATGGCACAGATAAGGAAACCTAATCACTAGTGGTTTTTTAAATATTTAATTGCCTAGTGGAAATTGTGAAGATGTAATTCTTGTTGAAAAGGACAAAATGGCAAGCTATAAACTGATGGCTCTTTCATTGTTGCTGTCCATTCCTTCATAGTGACTTCAGAGCCTACCCACACAGGCAAGAAAGCAAGCTCATACTTGGCTCTCAATCTAGAGACAGTAGGGTCAAGACGATCGTTCTCCCCCCGCCCCACCACCGTCGAGATGTGCAGTGCGATAGCTCCAGTTCCCTGAGTCGCTTTACCACCTTCATCATTTATCAGGGGCAGAACTAACTGTGGGCTCCCTATTCTATCCCTTTCCTTGTGCTGTTTTTGTTAGGTTCCACAGCGTAGCTCACGACTCAAAGCAACCCTGTGCCCCAGAGGGGCTCATCCTGTGCTCGCCTCACACTTGTTCTTAGGTCTGAGACCATGGTGCAGACACTGCCTAGAGGGCTGCCCACATACTTTACCAAGCATGATGTCCTTGGGGTCAGGGTTAGGGTCCTCTCCTGATAACATGTATAAAGTATTGAGATTCAGTCTCTCCATCCTTGCTGCAAAGGGGCACTCTGATGGTAATTGGTTCAAGACAAATTTATTTGCTCGTTCAGTATTTTCAATATCCTTTGCCAACATCATAGTTCAAAGGCGTTGATTTTTTTTTTTTTTGGTCTTCCTAATTCAATGTCCGACTTCACGCGCATACGAGGTGTTTGAAAACACTATGCTGTGTTAGGCTAGGTTGTTTAGAGAAACAAATCCTGTTGCACTCATCTATGTATAATAAAGGGCTTTATATGAAGGAGCAACTTTACATAAGAAGGCAGCCCAGGCCAGCCCAACTCAAGTCCTGAGGTCTTTGCAAGCTATTCCTACTACCCATTTGACAGATCCAGTTGGAAAGGCTGGAGGTTGACAAGCTCTCTTTAATCACTAATCCTTAACATTTATTTCTATCACACATTATGTCAGTAACAATAGGTGGAAGAAAACAATGTAATCTTAGTATGTAATAAGACCCTAAACACAATTCTTAAAACAGTCAAATTCAATAGTTTCTCTTTTTTCACTTAAAAATATTATTAATTGAGAATTAATACATATATCATTCCATAGTACAATCATGCAAAGCACTATTGTATAATTGCTATCTTAGTTTATAAGCATTCTTTTCTCTCCTGGACTCTTGGACATAGTTTCCCTTTTTACCACACTCTTCCCACCACCACCACCACTGCCCACCCCGCCCCAACTTCCCCAAACCCTTATCCTATTAACTATATCCTATAACCTATATCCTTATAGGTTCATCAATGCTGGGTTTCCTATACTAAAACCCAGAAAAACATATACACTACTTCAAAAGTATAACTCCCAATGACATAACACTTCTGAGATAAATCCTAATATGAGAAAAAAATATATATGTACATATACAGAAAATGTTGAAAACCATATCAGGTCCAGCATGTATCAGAAGGGGGATTAAACAACAAAATTTTAGCTGTTTAATTCTGGTTTATTACTTTGCTCTTCAATACTCATCTGTCCATTGCATTCTTGTGTAGTAACCACTTTCCTCTCCTACCTCAATTATGGATAGAGGGAGATCTTCAGAGGCATATTTCCTGTGTAGTTCCCACAAATGCATTTTGGCCTCCCACTGTCATCCATAGCCTTCTGCTGGGATCAAATGGTCAAGGGAGGGGAAGTGGTTTTCATCAACTGAGTGGCTGCCAAGTAAATCAATCCTTACTTATACAAATTATCCCATTCAGATGCAATATGGCCTTCAGCCCCTTGCAGGATCAAATCAGAACCAAGCCTACTGTGAGCTATTTTGACTAAGCAGTATGGCCCTGGCCTCAGAAAAGTTCTAGAGGCATTTTAGCCTCCTTATATTCAATTTAGCACCCATTACATTCATTTTCACCACTTCAGGTAGGAATAACCAAAGAGAGCTTCTCAGAATTCTCAGTTTCACTCCTCATGCATTTTGCAGATAGCAATTGAGTGAACAATGTGGTCATATCTCACCTTTGGCTGTCCAATTTCATCCAGCTGTCTTAAGGCAGAGGCCAGACAAGTCTTCACTCTTCATCTTCATGATTTTGTTTTTCTAGCACCCCATCCACTGATACCCTAATCAGTTAGGCTGCGTTGTCTAGAGAAACAAACCCAATGCCATTCATCTATGTCTAAGCAATTAAGCAGGAACTTTATGTCAAGAAGACACCCCGTTGGGTTCAACTCAAGTCCATAAGTCTGATATTAGTTCCTAAGTCCCTTTTCAGACTCCCATACCCAAATGGATGTCACAGAGTGGTGAACCACAAAGCAGAAAGATCACAGGCTGGTGCATGCAGAGTCACATTGGTCTAAAGTCAGTGAAAACATGAAGGGCAGCAACAGTTCTCAGGGTTGACTACAGTGTCCATGGAGCCAGGACATCTATATTATCTATCTATCTATCTATCTATCTATCTATCTATCTATCTATCTATCTATCTTTCTATCTAATCATCTATCATCTATCTATCATCATCATCATCTACCTAGCTCCTCACTTCCCTGGAGACTCTTTACTAACAAGGCTGACACGTTGTGAGACATCCCTGAGGAGAAGTCACATGGACCTACCCTGATGCAGCCAGAACCCTGGGCCTGGAGAATCCAAGTGGAGACCCCTGCCCACACTGAGAAGCTTACTATGCCAGAGGAGCCACAAGACTTCCCACCCACTGGCCTGTGATCTTCCTGCATTCAGCATTATTGTAAGTGTTTTATGAGTCTGAAGAGGATTTTATAAATTGGTGACAGACATTTGGGCTATTATCTGACTTATGGGCTTTATCTGGACTGGACTGAGGTACTTTCTCTATATTCAATTGCTCTTGTATATATACCTCTTTCTTATACACATGAGAGTTTATGAATTTATTTCTTTCATCTACCCAGACTGACACAGGAACCCTCAAATTTGTGTATGTGTATGCTGTGCATTCCTAAGGTGAGTGGCAGTATGGCTTCATTTAGATTCTCACATTTTACCTTTCACACATAAAACAAGTTAGAAGTCATTAAGACAAGGTCGTGTCTAACAATCATTTATATAATAGCAATTGGGAGATGCTCAAGAAGTGCACAGTGAATCAGAATATAGGAGCATGAAAAACAGAAAGAATACACCTCAGCTGGTGTTAGTTTTTCAAGATATGGGGACAGGGAGAAGATTATTAGGTTGTTGCCCTACAAAAATGTGTTAAAGTCACCTTGATCCAACAGACTATCCAATGAGCAGTCTCACTGAAAACCTTATTGGAAATTCAAGTCAATATGGGGGGTGATGAGTATGTATGTCTCAGAGAAGAAAATTACAGATAATTTGGTAGGAAAATGGGCAGGAACAACTTCTTTTTTTAAAAAATCATTTTATTGGAGGCTATTACAGCTATTATAACAATCCATAAATCCATTGTATAAAGCACATTTGTACATATGTCCATGTCATCCTTTCGAAATATTTTCTTTCTACTTGAGTCCTTGGTATCAGCTCCTCATTCTACACCCTCACTCATGAAACCTTGATAATTCATAAATTATTATTATTTTCACATTTTACACTGGCTACTGTCTCCCTACACCCAAGGTTCTGTTGTTCATCCCCTTTGGAGGGTGTGTATGTTAAACATCTATCATTTTGATTGATTCTCCCTTTCTCCCCACTTCCCCTCTGTCCTCATGGTATTGATGCACCTATTATTATTCTTGAGAAGTTGATCTGTCTTGGATTTTGTATGTTGAGAGCTCTTATCTGTACCACTGCACATTCTCTGGTCTAGGTGGATTTGTAAGGCAGAATTGTAGTCATGATAGGGTCATGAGAGGGGAGGAAGCATTAAAGAACTAGAGGAATGTCGTGTGTTTTGTTGTTGCTATACTGCATCCCAACTGGCTTGACCCTTCCTTTTGACTCTTCTGTGAGAGGATGTCCAATTGTCTACAGATGGGCTTTAGGTCTCCAATCCATCCCCACCCACTCTTTGTTCACATCAATAAAGTCACCTCGATTGTTCTCAGTCTTCAATGCCTGATACCTGATCCCATGGACACCACATGATCACCTAGGCTAGTGTTCTTCTTCCATGTGGGCTGTGTGGCTTTCCAGATAGATGGCCTCTTGTTTGTCTTCAAACCTTTAAGATCCCAGATGCTGCATCTTTTGATAGCCAGGCACCATCGGCTTTCTTCACCACCATTGCTTATGCACCCATTTTGTCTTTAATAAAACTGTTGGGAAGGTAAGGACAACAGAATGCCAGGTTATGTATCATATAAATATGATACATAAATATAGGTACATCTTTATTGTTGATATGTTTATATTTGCAGATGTACGTACCTGTATTTAGTCCTCTGTAAATGTTCTTTGCCTCCTATTCCTTTCCTCTATTTCCTTTTATTTTCTTCTGTCCCACTATCAAGTTCAGTCTTTATTTGGCTTGTTGGCTCCCCCATTCCCACACCATGTCTCCAGTGTCGTCGCCCATGGTGCTATGATTCCGTGAGGGGGCACAATGTCTCATGGTGAGGCCATCCCTACAGTCCTCTCTATGCGTTGGCTGCTCTTTCTATCTCCTTCCCCCTTAGTTTGCTCCCTTTTTCTGAGCAGAGTTGTCTTCTCCCTGAGTGATAGCTTCAGTGCTGGCCTCTGTGGTGCATTCTTCTGGTGTGTGGGTCCACATAACTGTGATTGGAGTGGGCCCCACAGATCTCTCTATTGGTTTGCTGATTCATCCTGGTATGATGTTTTCATGTCTTGGTGCACTACATTGGGGTCTATTCCCTCTCTTCCTTCTCTGTGAAATTATAAAAAATACCTTCCCCTTGAGTAAGTTGGTACTCTTCACCCACTACCAATGTCCTTTTTTTTCTCTCTTCCTGTTCTCGTTTTTTTATTAAATCATTTTATTTGGAGCTTGTACATCATTTTTCACAATACATAAATAAACATACTGTGCCAGGCACCTTCACATGTCCACTGCTATTATCGTTCTCCAATCATCCGCCTTTCCTCTTTTCCCCTGCACTCTCCTTCCCACCAACCCTCAATACTGTATAAATTATTCTTGTTCTGTCATATCTTATACTGCCCAACCTCTCCCCCAACCCACTCCCCTGATGCCCATCCTTCAAATAGGAGTTTATGTGTATATCCTTGAAGTTGGTTCTGTCTCTCTATCCCACCTTCTCTCCACCCTTCCAGCAGCTCCAATCTAACCACTGGCCCAAAGGGGCTCACCCATCCTGGTTTCCCCATATCTCAGTGTACCTTCTCCAGTCCATCTCAATTTGTAAGGTAGAGTTGGGACCATGATGGTTGGGGGGAGGAAGGCTTCAGGAACTAGAGGAAACTTGTATGCATCATCACTGCCCGACTGCACCTTGACTGGTCTGTCTCTTCCCCATGACTCCCCTACCAGTGGGACTTAGGTCCCCACCCTGCTCTCCCCCTCATTCATAATGATGTGATTCTTGTTCTTTGATGCTTGGTACCTGCTCCCTTCGGCCCCTCTTGATCACGCATGCTGGTGGGCTTCTTCCATGTGGGCTTTGCTGTTTTTGCACTGAATAGCGACTCAATTATCTTCAAGTCTTTAAGACTCCAGGTATTCAATCATTTGGTAGCTGGGCACCATTGCTTCTTCTACTCTGTTTGCCTCTGTATCCATTTGTCTTCAGCGATATCAGGAGTCAATTGGTCCATTGATTTTGATTTTTGTTCTTTGATGTCTGATACATGATTGTTTCAGCACCTCATGATCGCACAGGCAAGTGAGCTTCTTTTATGGTGAGTTTTGTAGCTCCTGAGCTAGATGTCTGTTTGTTTATGCTCAAGCCTTTAAGACCCCAGGTTCTATATCTTTTGATAGCTGGGCACCATCAACTTTCTTCACCACTCTTGCTCATGCTCCCATAAATCCTCAGTGGGCACCTTGGGGATGTATACACACAGTGATCCCCCCACCCCCTGTTTGGTGTCTATTGCATAGACTTTTCACCACCGTGTGGCCACACTGGCTCTTGTGCTTCTTGTGGTCTCTTCTCAGGTAAATGGTCTATTGTTTGTCTTCAAGCTTTTGAGACTTCAGATATATCCTTTGATGGCTGGGCACCATCATGTTCTCCTCCTTTTTAATTGGCTGCCAAAAGCATCCCATGGTTGGGTCTGACCTTTGCCAGAGTAATAGACCTCACCCTGACAATGTATGCACTTAGTACCTTTTCCTCTATGCTCCTTTTCCTTTTTTAAAGTTTAATAAATTATTTTTATTGGGGGGCTCTTACAGCTCATCACAATCCATACATGCCTTCATAGTGTCAAGCACTTTTGTACATATTTTTCCATCATTGTTTCAAAACATTTCCTTTTTAGTTAAGTCCTCTATAACAGTTTTTCATTCCTACCCCCTCCCTCCTGAACCCTTGATAATTTTTTTTTATTTCCCCATGTCTTACACCAACCACTGTCTCTCTTCACCTACTTTTCTGTTGTCCATCCCCCTAGGAAGGGGTTATATGTAGACCACTGTGATGAATTCCCCTTTCCTCTTCCCCTCCTGGTATCTCTATTCTTATTATTGATCCTGAGGGGTTTATCTGTCCTGGATTCTTTGTGTTGCCAGTTCTTATCTCTACCAGTAAGCTTAACTCAGTGAACTCATGCTGTATTTTCCTTTTGGGCTTGGCTTACATAGCTTATTATACTTTTCCTCAACTCTTTCCATGTGGCGATATGCTTCCTGTGTTCATCACTGCTTTTTAGGAATGTGTAGTACTCCATTTTATGTATATTACCAGAATTTTACAATCCATTCATCTGTTGATGGAAACTTGCATTGTTTCCAACTCCTTATGATTGTGAACCACACTCAACATTGGCACACCTTTGTTGGGTCATGGTCTGTTTCTTGCCTCTTCTGGATACATGTCCCATAGTGAGATTGCTGGATCATATAGTAGCTCAATTTCCATTTGTCTTAGGTATCACCAAATTGATTTCCATAATGGCTGTACCTGCTGGTCAACCAGCAATGGACAAGAGTTCCTATGTCACCACTGTCCCTCCGACACTTGTTGTTTTCTGATTTTTTGAATTGGGCTATCATTGAGGGTGTTAGCTGATATCTCATAGTTGATTTAATTTGCATTGCTCATATGGCTAATGATCAGAATATTTCCTTATATATTTATTGGCTATTTGGGTTTACACCCTTATGAAACTCTTGTTCAGGCCCTTTGTCCACCTCCTCAATAGGCTATTATATTTTTTCTTATTGTAAGTTAGCAGAGTATTGTAGATTTCAGTAATTTTGTCTTTTTTTGATGTATCATTGCTAAATATGTTTTCCCAGTCTGTGAGCTCTCTCATTACTCTCTTGGTAAATTTTTTCTATATATACAAGTTACCAATTTGTGCATCCTCTGTGTTTGTGTCCTTCCCTAATTCTGATAGGCTATTATTTCCTGTGCCAAAGTTCTCAGGTTTGTCCCAATTCCATCATTGATGGCCCTAATAGTTTGGGGTTTCACATCGAGGTCTATGATCCACCTTGATTTTATCCTTGTGCATGGAGTGAGATAAGGGTCTTGATTCATTTTTCTGCAGGTAAACATCCATTTTTTTCTAACACCTCTTGTTGAAGCAGCATTTGCTTCCTATTTGATATTTTTGGGACCCTAGTCAAAGATTAGTTGTCTTAATACTACTGATTTTGTTTCTGGGGTTCCCATTCCTTTTCATTGGTCTGAGAATCTGTCATTATACCAGTACCATCCTGTTTTGACCACTGGGGCTGTATAACAGTTGCTAAAGTCAGGTAAAGCAAGCCCTCACCTGTCCTTCTTGATGAGTTCTCTGCTAAATCTGGGCTTCTTCTTTATCCATATGAAGTTGGTAACCAGTTTTTCCATTTATTTGAAGAAAGCTGATTATGTTTGTATTGGATTAGAATTAAACTTAGATAGTGCCTTGGGCAGAACTAAAATCTTTACTGTATCAAGTCTTCTCCAGTCCCTAGGCTTGAGATATCCTTCCATTTGTGAAGGTCAAGCTTGGCTTCTTATAATAGTGTTCTGTAGTTTTCCTCATGCAAATCTTTTTCTTTCTTTCTTTCTTTCTTTTTTTTTTTGGTGAGGTATATCCCTAGATATTTCAATTTATGCTTGTCTATTGTGAAGGATGCTACCTTTTTGGTCCCCTCTTCTAAGGTTTTTTTCAATGTATATAGCAGTCTGAAAGACTTCTGTTTATTCATCTTGCATCCTGCCACTCTGCCACATTCTTCTGTCACTCCCATTTCTCCCCTAGTGGAGCTTTTGAGATTTCAAGGAAACTTCTTACCTGGAAAAAAAAAAAAAAAACACTTAACACTTATGTGAAACCTAAGGGGAGCACATACCTGACACTAAATTGAACACTTTTCATCTAATTTTTAAGCAGCTCATGATGACCCAGTTCATGTGCCACATACTATTGCGACTTTTGATTCTGTTTTTTGAGGGTCCCAATATTCTTTATAGACCACTCATGAAAGGCTCGAAGTGGAAACCCGCCTAAGTGAACTGTCATTTATCTCAAACTCAATTGCAGTCATCAGACATAATTTAAGGCTAAAATTCCCTCATGTTAGTTAGAAGAAATAGATGACTATTACTCAAAGGGCATAAAACTTGTGGACTTTGTATTTTGGTTCAGATTTTTTGCTTTGAGGGTACCCAATGAATGGTGCCTGGTACACCCATATGTTAACAATTTTACAGCCTCCTTTGCTTCATTATGATAATTATTGATATGGCAGGGATGGCTCTCCTGCTGTGAGTATAAATTATTGGAAGATTTGTCCTATCACTAACCCCCATTTTTTTGTGTAAATAATGTCCAGTTACTTAAGAGTATAATCTCTACAGTCTACAAAATTCATGTGCTGTAATACATAGCTGGTTTATGTTCTATGAGTGTACTTTCCTTTTCTCTGCTGTGTTTTAAAAGCAATATCATTGGTAAACTAATGACGCTATCAGTCTATAGTGATTATGCATTGTACTGCTAAATGCAAGTTCAGCAGTTCAAAAACACCAGCCAGCTCTTTGGGGAAAGGATGACACTTTCTACTGCTGTGAGATTTTCTGGCTCTGAGACTCACCAGGGTAACTCTACCTTAGCTGATGGCGTCATTAGGAGCCAGGATGGACTTGGTGGAAATGGAAATGATATGCCAGGGTGATGATTCTCTAACACAAGGTGACCATAGTGTCTCTAGGATTTACCAGAGACAAATATAAACCATAGAATGGATATGAGTACTTAATTCTAGCCCAAATCTAAGAACAATAGTTCTTATGACATCATTCTGGTTGATGTTCACCCTTATGAAGATCGCTGAAGATTTGGGTGCTACAGTAAAGTGTAGTGAAGAAACTGGATGGTGCTGGCTATCAAAAAGAATGTTTTCTGTTATCTTAAAATCTTGCTTTCAAACAAAAGCCATTTAATTAAAGTATCAACTAAGTCCACTTGGAGAAGTATATCAGACTGTGTGTGATCCAAGGATTGTAAATAATGTAATCTATAGCTAAAGGAGGGAATAGTATCAGAGTTAAAATTGTAACTCTGGTTTGCAGAAGGTTACAGGTGACAGTGGAAATACAAAATTCATTTTCATAGTCCACACATGCATTCAGCCTCTAGTGAAATCTCTCTAATAATAGTTAAGGACTGTAAATAAACCTGTTATCAAAGTCTATTAGAGCAAACATGGTTAGGCTAAAATATATCTTGTCATTTGACCTCATTTTGAACTATCTTAATGTTGTTTTACTTTTTAAATAAGAGAAAAGCAATAATACACCTGGATTAAGTTCTTGGTAAATCCAATTAGAGCATGGACCGAGGTTGTGAATAACCTTGCTATTATCAGAACTCATTGGAAAGTGGGTCAAAATTTAGCACTCTATCTTTTGATCTCTTTTATTATCCTTTTAAATTTGTTCTAGTTTTAAATATTCTTTACTTTCTTTTGATTTAGGTTTTTAATCTGCTTTATTTTGTTATTTTTGTTAGGACTATTCCTTAGGGATGTGACAGGGAAAGAAGGGGGAAACAAGAGCTAATGATGATGAGTACAAGAATAAAGAAAACCTTCTGAAACTGATTGTGCTGCTGATGATTATGCTTCATGAAGTGATCAGACTCTTGAATTCTATTAGATGTGAGGTATATGTTGGGAAAAAAACTTGGCTGCTTTGTAAGCCACCTAATTCACAATAAAAAGGAAAAAAGAATATTATTCACAATGATGCAAAGATTCCATCTACACAAATATAGTTCAAAAATTGTCATGTACACTTTAAATCCAATTTCAGTATTAAATTAAAATTTTAATTTATTATAAATAATCGTATGGGTAAGTATGGGATTATTTTTACTTTTATTGTTTTAAGGAACTCTTGTGGTATAGTGGCAATGAGTTGGGCTGTGATGTACAAGTTCAGCAGTTTGACGGACGAAGCTTTCTAATCTAGCAGAGCATTTCAGCCTTGGAAACTCACAGGCTGAGTTTCTATCCAGTTCTATCCTTCATTTTTAGGGGCACTATGGCTAGGCATCCACTCGTTGGCAGTTTCTTATTGCTGTTATTGTGTTGTTGTTGTTGTTTGTTCATTTCAGTTCACTAAAATGTTACAGTGAAAACTTTAAAATATGACAAAAGAATATGAAAGATGAGTAACAGCATCAAAGCAAAGAAACATCAGTGTCATTAAAGCCCAGAGGTTGGCATCTAGTAAGTATTCATTGATTGGATCAGTGATCTCACAGTAAATTTCTGTTCAGACCAAATCTAATTACAAGAAAGTGGAGACAGATGATGAATGAACTTAGGGGTTCGGTGGAGTATCTTGCTCGCACCCTAAGGACCAGACACTCTGTCTTTTCCCCACCCATAATACCACTGGTACTTTTCTGTCAGTCACATGGCACAGTGACTGAATGAGTTAAGTGAGTGTGAAGATAGAAAATATTTTCCCAAAAAATCACACTTAAAAGTAAGATTAAATCTTTATAAAACCAGTACCTTCCTAGAAAAGAATGAGCATTTTATATATGTTGTTACTATATTATTAATTAAAATGAGTTCACTTTAAAATATGTAGTTTCTAGAAGAAAGGCCACTTACTACTTTTCAAACACTAAGAACCATTACCAAAGTAGCCGAGCTGTATCATGTAAGCGATCTGATGCCCCTGGGGGAGTGGTTGCCCTTTTGGCTGTTCTTGCAAGGTCAGCAACTTGAAAGCAGCAGCTGCTCGTTGGGAGGAAGACAGGGCTGTCTGCTTCCATAGTGCGTTCCAGTCTTGGAAGCAGAGAGGCAGTTCTACCCTATCCTACTGGGTCACTAGCACTTGGCATTGACTTGATGGCAGTGGGTTTTTCTTTGTGTTTATTTTCTTTTGGGGAATTTACACAGAATGAGATTAGGAAAGAGACAATATTTGTACTTCTAATCTTAAGGTAACAGCCATATAGATAATTGAAAATCAAACAGGATCCGATTTAATGACATTTTAGAAGTGCCACCGGCGGGTGTGCCTTAGACTCTTTATACAAAGGCTGGTCAGAGTTGCTGGCTATTTTCCTCCTTTGGGCAACTTGTCCTGGTCTGATCTCTAAGGTCCATAATCACCTCAGGGAAGCATCAAAAGTTATTCATTTCATTGGTTATAGATGATCATTTAAAAATAAAGCAGGTTTTTTTAAACATCATTACCTCCAAGAATTTTTCTCTTCTATCTTCCCTCCAGCTACGCTTATCTTGTATTGATTACAGAAGAAAGCATTTCCAAAGTAGCCATCATAATGGCATGGGATGTAGTAAGCTGGTTTAAAGTCTGATCTATAAGAACCAAAAAGAGTGTTCCCCATCCCCATCCCCAAGACGTGTGACAAGATGGGTATTTCTACCAATGACGGAATCTCTTGTCCACTCTTTGCCAAATAAGACGCCAATATCTAAGGGAGAGAAGTGGGAATTAGAAAAAGAGAGATGAGCTAAGGATGAAAAAACAAAACAAAAACATTAGCTCCAGGAGTTAACAGTTTACTGAGTGAAAAACTGTTCATAAGCAAAGACATCCAAAAAGGAGCTTACCTATATGTATGAGTACTGGATTTTAAAGGATGTCAGGAATGTTCAGTATATTCTTAATTATATCCTTAAAGGGAGGATTTTACAAAGTAGGGGTCTTCCCGTCATTGCTTTCATACATACATTTCTTTGATGGACATTGGTATATTTTTAACTGTGATGTTATTCATTTCAGGAAGTATCTGCACTTAGAATCCTCTGAAAATGCCCCTGTTATTCAGTCAAAGATTGTATTTGGCACAAATGGCAATTTTAGTTTATTTATACTTAAACGGGTTTTATATCTAGCACAAACAGTTTAATTATTTTTTATTTAAAAACAGGTTAATAAATTTTAAGTACCAAGCACTTTTTCAAGATTCTTTAAGGGATATTTACACAAATTGTGAGGACTATAACAACAAATACAATAATTTTCTAGCAGCACTAGGAGCCATGCAATATATTATATTGTCATCCCAGGGTCTGGTCTCTCCTGATAACATATCCTTAAGACAAAGTACTTAAGGACAAAGTACTTAAGACAAAGTGTCAGCAGCCTTACTTCTAAGGAACATTCTGAATGTACTTGTCCCAAGACAGACTTCTTTGTTCTTTTGGCATTCCATGGTAGTTTCAATATTCTTCAACAGCACCATAATTCATATGCATTGATTCTTCTTTGGCCCTCTTCATTTAATGTCAAACTTTCACGTGCATATGAGGCAATGGAAAGTGCCATGGGTTAAGTTAAGAGCATGTTAGTCCTCCAGGTTACATCCATCCTTGCTGTTCAATATTTTAATAGCAGATTTACCCAAAGAAATGCATCATTTGTTCAGCTCTCTTGACTACAGTTGCCATGCATATTGACTGTGAATTCTAAGTATCAGTGAGCTAAAATGGACTAGCATTAGTTATTTTTGGTAAGATAATTATAAGGTCAACTATGAAAACTTTAAGAGGCAGCACATTCATCATCACAAAG
Source organism: Nesogale talazaci (assembly GCA_004026705.1). Classification (NCBI taxonomy): domain Eukaryota; kingdom Metazoa; phylum Chordata; class Mammalia; order Afrosoricida; family Tenrecidae; genus Nesogale; species Nesogale talazaci. The sequence goes on from PVJH01006677.1 coordinate 40,977, forward strand.
AACATTTCAACATATATTCTGAAGTACTGTCAGTGATAGGATAATATCCATAAGCCCACAAGACTAGTTAATATGACTATTAATCAAATTTATGCACCAACTAAAGCCAAAGAGGAGGACATTGAAGATTTTTACCAAGTCCTGTAGTCTGAAATATTTTGAATAGTGAAACAAGACACATTCATGATGACTGCTAGTTGGAATTCAAAGGTTGGAGACATAGAAGAGGGATTAGCAATTAAGAAGTATGGTGCAGGTGATAGAAATGACACCTGAGATCACGAAACAGAGTTTTGCAAGACACATGACTTACTTACTGCAGATACCTCCTTTTCAACAAAAATAAATTGATGACTGTACTCATGAACCTTACCAGATAAGAATACTGAGAACTTAACTCCAACTCCAACAGTGAAGAAGAGGCGAGGCATTCCTGAAAGTGCAGATGGCTAATGCTCTCAGCTGCTACCTTACATTTGGTGGCTTCAGTACACACAGAATAACCTTTAGAATTGACTCGGTGGCGATTTTTAAGGCATGAATGGGTCAAACAAGTGGTTTGGGTCAGAAATAATGATAGCTTGAACTAGAGTGAAGGCGTAAATGGGTAACTTCGTCCAACAGTGTTTTTGCTTGAGCAGGTGGCATTCACACTAAATGGCAAGGATGAGGAAATTAGTTGGATGAAGGCTGTGATTCAGGGAAGGAAATGACATGTCTTTAGAGTGCCATAAAAATAGTAGTTTCAATGACTGGAAAAAAAGGATCATATACACGAGGCTCTAATTTTCAGGACATAGTGAAAAATGTGAAATTGGTAAGGTTGACAAACCCTGGACTGTATACCTATAGCCTTATGAGTCATGTTTGAGAGTGAAACTCTAAGAAGAAGAAAAAACAATTATCTTGAGTACCAGGAGACTTAAAGGATTATATTTTCTTGTATGAAAGTGTCATTCTATGGTTGCCTGAGAAATGAACTAAAGGGGACAAAACTGTATAGGAGGAACCTACTTAGGAGACTCTTTTTTGGAGGGGCTGGGGAATTTCAGGTCGTTACTTGGGAAAAGATAAACATATTGACAAATACTTTGGCAGATCTCAAAAGCACTTAATTGGAAGCATCAATAGAACCCAGTGTTTGATTTATTATGAAGGATTAAGGAGGGATTAAAGATGGTGACCAGTTTGGAGGACTGCACAGTTTAGGAATGTTAGCCTTTTCCTACAAGGTTTCTGCACTGGACAGGCTAGTAATTTCATCTTTCCTGACTGAAGTTGGTGCCCTGGAGGAATCAAGGATGGAGTGTACACCTATAGGCTCTGTGTAGAATGGGTTCAGTTTGAAATGCACGTGAGTCATTCAAGAGGTAATTAGAGATCAGGGTCTGGCACTAAGGAATGAGGTTTGGGACAAAAACCAAAAATGAAATGACCGTCCTTAAGTCAGTTCTGGCCCATAGTGACCCTATGGGACAGCAGAATTGTCCCCAGGAGTTTCAGAGGCTGTAACTCCTTACAGGAGGAAAAGGTACGACTTTCTCCTGTGGAACCGGCCGTGGGTCTCACTCTGAACTGGCAAACTTTCAGTGTGGGACCACCATACCCCCAGGGCTCCCTGAGGTTTGGACAGGAGCAACAAACATCAAAATCAATTCACAAGCAGTATTTTCCTCTGTCAGATTAAATGCAATCCCTTAGGGAAAAAATTTAAAGGAGAAGACAGGAAAACATAGGACTAATTCTTCAGGAATTTAACTTTAAAAGATGGAAAAGGTAGGATTATAATAAAAAGTAAAAGCTTATCAAATATGCAGAGAAACACAATGTGCTAATTATTATGGTTATCTCTGTGTGTTTGTTTTGTCAGCTAAGTAACAGAAGGCAATTTGGGAAAATCACATTATCCTTGCTATCAAACTATACCCTATATTAGTGACCAAATATAAAACTCTCCACAGATGAAATTTTATTTGGGTTGAAACCTTGTGAGTGTTTTGGTAAGAAACCTGAGGTGAAGTACAATTAATCACTATGAAACTAGATAATTAAGCAAGATTTTGTCAGAGAACTGTGGTGTACTACCACAGAAAAACAACTTAGCTAAGAATTATGCTCGAACTCTTTGGAGCAATTTTCTCGATTCCTTTTGACATCTGTTTTCTTACTCTTAAAATGCTAGATGAAGTGGTTCTGGCAAATGTGTTTATGTTTACCCTGGGCCACTGGAAACAGAGAATCAAACCCGTAGACTGTGTCCCCTTGGTCACCTCCTTCTTATACCTAAGTCAGCTTTCAATGATAATATATAGGTTTCTCCTCAGGTTTATTACTATAAAACATGGATCACTTGATCCTTGAATTACCGGTTAATTACCCTCTGTCCACCCTAATTATTGGCCCCAAAATAAGTGCTATAAATGAATGGAATTTTCCACTTTCATTCCAGGTTCACTGATTACACTTAAAATTAGGATTCAAGTAGATTGTCACTCTTTTGGCCATTTCAAGGAGATAGGGCTAGGGGTTTTTGTTTCTCTGCTATAGGAAATACCACATCTACAGGTAATATTCTAAAAAGTAAGGGGGTTCATGAGGGCATAATCATCTGTCTCGCAAATTAAAGTGGGAAATATCTACCTTCTCCACACTTTCTTCTCTTCTATTTTTGTCACTGTTAGGTGTCATAGGGTCAGTCCTGGTTCAGAGTGACCCTGAGTATAACAAAACTGTCTTCTAGAATCTAAACTTAGTATTATTCATCTAAGAAATATTTCAAACTCACTCATTGCATTAGAGTCAAGTCCCTCTAAACTCACTCACAGAGACCCTATCTGCTAAGCAGGACTGTCCCTGGGGATTTTGAGACTGCAAATCTTTACAAGAGCAAGTCTCATTTTTCTCTCAAGTAGAAGCTGGTGGGTTTGAACTGCTAAACTCATTCATTGACTATACCATCAGAGTTATAGAGGCGGGGAAAAGGAATAGTAATAGGGGAAACAGCAAAAAGGAGAGGGGGAGTAACAAGATTTATTTGCTACTGATTGAGCTTCCAAGAATAAGGAGCAGAAATCATAAGCATTTCTTGGATAAAAAGGAATCCTGGAGGTGCTGGTAGCTAGATGTTGCACTGCTAATAGCAAGATGTGATTCAAAGCCAGCAGCAGCTGCCTTGGAGAAAGATGAGGCTGTTGCTCTCCTAAGGACTTCCGGTTTTACAAACACCACTTAGAGTGGCTGTGAGCTGGAATCAACTCACTGGTAATGAGCTTGTTTTTTTAGATAAAACAACAATTTGATCACTCATATCTTGACTCGCTCTTGCCCCGGTGCAAGAAGAACTCATATATATCCATGAAATAAAGCACCCTAGCATCTAGAAGGACTGTAACTATGGGTTCTCACACAACATCTGCCAGGATGGCGCAGGACCAGGCAGTGTTTCACTCAGTTGTGCCTAAGAACCCAAGGAATTAGAGCCAACAGCATGGGATCTAACAGTAACATCATCTAGAAAGAAAGATGATTCCCCTCTGTGTTTTTAAGTCATCAATTTCACCTTGCAGAAACTTATTTAATTAGGATGTCCTTGATATAAAAGAATATTTTTAGAATAGAAATAAAATTTCTTTAGAAACCATTTACTCAAACTGACAAAGGCCAAAGGTGAAGGGGATACCCAGGACAGAGAGTGACTTGTCCAATTAGCACACAGATGTTTAATAGTAGGTCCACAGCTTGAAAATAGTACTGTGGGGGAGGGAGGGGAAAATTAGTACTGTGAACTTTCTAGCTGTATCACATAGTCCCAAATGACTATAACATTACCAAAAAGAAAGCCCTGTAAAGTTTTTGTCTAGTGTGAAGAAAGTTCTGGACAGAAAATGACAAATACTGGCTGAAAGAAGTAAGTTGAAAACTGTTCAAGTGTTCAATATGGATCATTTCCTATGGGTACAACTAATATGACCTTCAGGTTTGCCTCCAGATTGAAGTGAAAAGTCAACACTTATTTCTGAGAAGTACTGATTAGAGGTTAAAGTTAAGATAATACTGAGTGGGAAATGTTATCTTTGAATTCACTTCATTTTCAGTTGGTGAATAGGAACGAGGGCATACAAAGAGAACAATCAAGACTCGATACAATTTGTTGGTGGTGCAGTTGAGAGAGTAACACTTAATACCTCTTTATCTAATCTGATACAGCATTTCAGATACCCACAAGGAAATATCTGCAGTAACCTGATGGCATTTCTGCAAAGAAAGAGGAATAAATATTGTTTTGCAAGACATACAAAAGTGTGCAAATTCATCTCTAAGCAGCTTTTATTTTCATTACCTTTTTTCTGTTCTCATCTTTGTTTCTGTTTTTTTCTTCTACTTTATCCAACGATGAGCATAGGAACACAGATTTTTTTTTAATGTCTTGTGAGGAATTATACACTTAAATTCCTGAGAACTATACATTGTAAAGGAAGTTTTTAAATCAACCTGTATCTTAACTAACTAGAAAAATATGAGCATTTCTACCTTGGTGAATTAGGTTTCAGGAAAGAAAGTAAGACCCAAAAAGTAACTAATGCTACAATAAAATAAAATAAGATCTCTTATGAACATGAAAGCTGCTTTTAAGGAAAACCAAAACTCTCAGTCCCATTGAATTGATTAGAAGTCACAGCAAATAGCTTGATTGACGATCAGAGAAAAATAAAATAGAGAGAAGTTATATATTACCAATATACAGAAGGGGAAGATACCATCACTACAAATGATATGAATATTAAAAAGATAATAAGAAAATATTTAAATAACCTCCTGCCATTAAATTTGACAGCTCAGGTGAAATGAACATATTTATAGAAAAAAGGAAATCATTTTTATAGCTTTATAACTATTTCATGAGTTTCTGTGAGACATTGCAGTGAACTATAGTACCGGGGTAATTAAGGAAATATACTAAAAGGGAGAAGTGGGGCCTGGAGGCAGGAATAGAATGGTATTCATCTTGGAAGTGTTAGACTTTGGGACATCTTTAAGATTCAACTCCTGCGAACTAGTCAGGTACTTTTTTTAAAAAGAAATTATTATAGCATCACTGTTCAATCTTACATGAGAATTTCTAGCCTCATCAATGTAAGGGGGTAGGGAAGACATAAAAAGATATCTACAAGGACCCGGGGGCTGGGGTGGGGGGAGATGGAAGTCAGATCGGTAGCTCATGTCCTTAGCTCCTGGAGATTGGTGAGTGGGGTGATTTGAGGCCAAGTGGGGCTCTCGAATTGGTTTGTTGAGTCCCAAGAAAGCTCAGAGCTCTCCTCTAAACTAGAAGCAGGAGTGAAATGCGTGCCAGCACTCCCCACAAATGCCTGAACCGCCCCCCTCCCACCCCACCCCACCTCATGGACACTGCCATTTCTTTTGCAGCGGAGTTCAGGGCGCCAGCTCTGCAACCACGGGTGGAGAGGTCCGCATTGCTTCAGAACCCGTGCAATTCGCCAACCAGTCTTTCCAACCACAGGCTGCTGGGGTCCCACGCGGACCCACACATACGATCTCCCCACTCCCGGAGATTCTTGTCCCTAGCGGAGCAGCCGACTAGCCCCTCCCCTACTCAGAAGGCCCTCATACAGGCTCCATAAGGCAGCCAGAGGCTTTTTGTCCTGTCACCTGCCCTTGTTCTCAATCCCAGCCAGCCCCCTCCTGACGAGGTTCCTGTCCCCCAACACCACACAAACTCAGAGAGTCCCATATAGTCACTACACTTAGGACCCACCAGAGAGCGGCACAAGTGTGGCAGATCCTGCACCACCTAGGCAGTAGGGACCCAGCATTACCAGCTAGTCCAAGGCTCATTCCCATCTCCCAGCTCAATCCTGCCCTGCCCTCTGTGCTCTGAGCGAGTGGAGAATCAGCACACTAGTGGCGGGTCTCCCCTCCACCCACTTATCTGTGGGAAATGCCCAACTCATTCCCTAAACCCACTCCCCTGCACTCAGTCAACACTTCGCATCAGACCTGCAACTCGCCCAGCTGCAAACTATTCCTGAGTAGACCTTAAGGAAGCTATAATACAAAGCATAGAAGACAAGAGGGCATCCACAAAGGGAAGCACAACCCCTCAAGGCAGTGGACTAAAAGCAGCCTACAGAAAATCCAGCACCAGCCTCCCAAAGAGAGAGCCCCGGACACTAAACACCAAGGAAAATGCCACCTGATTCTAATAAATCAGACAAAAAACAGCTAGCTGCTTCCACAGTGTCAATAAAAGAGAAACCAAATCTAATGCAAGATGACCAACTGGACCTACCGGTAGTCGTAGAAAATGTGGATGTTGATCAACCACAGAAAGAAATCTTCAGAATATTGCTAAGACATATAGAGGTCATGTTCAAGGCACTAGAGAAGAAGGAAGAATTGACAAAGGAGATAAAGGCCATGCACCAAATGAAAATACAAGAACTAAGGAGTGAGCTAACAAAAACTAATAGCAAACTTTCAGATTTCACCTAAAGAATGGAGGAGGCAGAGAACAGGAACAGTGATTTAGAGGACTCGCAAGTGGAAATTAATAAATGTGAGAAAAAGTCTAACCAGTCTATCACAGAAGCAGAAGAAAAACTCCTTATCCTGATGCTTTGAAAAGAAACATTAGAATTATTGATCTACCGGAGGAAGGCACAAGAAGGAAACCAATATCCAAAACAGTGATGAACTGCTTGGAAGAAACCTTCCTTAACTTAATGAATGAAAACCAGATAACCATCCAAGAGGCTGAAAGAACTCCAGCTAGACAGAACCCCAAGAAGAAATCTCTAAGACATAAAGCTGTTAAACTATCCAATTACAAAGAAAAGGAGAAAATTATGAGAGCAGCTAAGGAAAAAAGGGCAATCACATATAAAGGCAAACAGATAAGAATATGCTCGGACCTATCAATGGAAACTATGAAGAAGAAGAGAGAGTGGAGCAGCATATTCCGAAAATTGCAGGAACATGATGCAAACCCAAGAATACTTTATCCAGCCAAATTATCTATCAAAATTGATGGAGAACTGCAAGTCTTTTGAGACAAAGAAAATCTCAAAGAATATGCTAAAAGGGGCCCAGCCCTACAGAAGATCCTCACCAACACATTGGGGGCAGAAGAACAACAATCACCAAACACATACAAAAGAATGCCACACAGCATGACTCTACCCAGAGACCATCAGAGGGATAACAACCCCCATGATAACTCTGGCTCAGTGATGGATGAAAGGCAAGAATGAAGCAAAAACACCTATGGACACAACCCATGGAGATAGAAAAACACGCAACAAAAGAGCGATAAAATGACAACACAGAGTGCACACATGGATGTAATAACCCTGAATATCAATGGATTGAATTTAGGCCTTAAGAGACAGATTAATAGACTGGCTTAGGAAACACAACCACTCGATCTGCTGCCTACATGACACATCTTATGATGACAGAAAAAATATATATTGAGGATCAAAGGCTAGAGAAAAACATAGCAGGCAAACAGCAATTCAAAAAAATCAGGTGTAGCTATCCTAATCTCAGACAAAATTAACTTCAAAGTGCAAACCATAAAAAGAGATAAGGAAGGGCACTATATAATGCTCAAAGGAAGGGTAGACAATGAAGCAATAAACATTTTAAACATATATTCCCTGAATGAGACACCTGCTGAATACACAAACCAAACAATCCAAAAGATGAAAAAAGAAATCAAAACCTCAACAATTATAGTGATGACTTCAATACAACACTCTCCGAGAAAGAGAGATCACAGGGAAAGAAACTCTCAACAAGGAGATTAGAGATCTAAAAACTACAATTAGACATTTAGATTTGGTAGATATTTATGGAGTTTTTCATGCAAATAAAAAACAATTCACATTCTTTTTATCCCCACATGGATTATATTCGAAGATAGACCACATGCTGGGGCATGAGGTGAATCTACATAAATTTAAGCACATTGATATCATACAGATCTCTCATACCACTGTGCCATAAGGTTGGAAGTCAATAAAAGGAAACTGAAGAGAACCAGAGAAAATAATTGGAGAATGAATAATTCTATATTGTAAAAGGAGCATGTACTACCCTAGATCAGAGATGAAATTTAAAAATTTCTAGAAACCAATGAGAATGAAAATATGACATACCAAAACTTATGGGATGCAGCAAAGGCAGTCTTCAGAGGAAGTTTCATAGCAATACATGCACAGCTGAGAAAGAAAGAACATCTTATAACTGATATGTTGGCACAGAATTTACAATGACTAGAGGAGAGTCAGCAGGACAATCCCACTAAGAGCAAAAGAAAATTAATAATAAAAATCAGGGCTGAGGTTCAGGAGAGGGAAAATAAGAAAGTAATGGAAAAAATGAATGCTGCTAAAAGTTGGTTCTTTGAAAGAATTAACAGAAATGACAAACCACTGGTGGCCTTAACTAAAGAAAGGAGGGGAAATTTTTCAATAGCAAGAATGAGGGATGAATGAGGGGACATCACAACTGACCCTAATGAAATCAAAGGGATAATTACATAGTCCTACAAAGTTCTGTACTCCAATGAATTCAAGAACTTGGAATACATGGAAAAATCCTTGGAAAAACAATTCTTCCCTAGATTATCCCCAATGGATGTCAAGAATCTCAACAGACCCATAACAATAGAAGAAAAAGTCAAGACTATCAAGGGATTACCAACAACAAAAAAAAAAGCATCTGGACCAGATGGCTTCACAGGAGAATTCTACCAAGCATTCAGGGAAGAACTAGCACCAATACTAATCAAACTCTTCCAAAACATATAAAAAAAAATGGCAAACTCCCGAACTCCTTCTATGGAGCTAGTATAATACTGATACCAAAACCAGGCAAGGATCCCACAAGAATTGAGAACTACAAACCAATGTCCCTAATAAATATTGATGCAAAAATCCTTAATAAAATACTGGTCAATAGAATATAAAATTATATAAAACAAATAATTCACCATGACCCAGTGGGGTTCATACCCAGGATGCAGGGGTGATTCAACATACAAAAGACCATTAGTCTCATCTGCCACAAGAACATGAAAAAAAAAACTATAAGAACCACATGATAATATCAATGAATTCAGAAATTTGACAACATCTAACACCAATTCCTGTTTAAGACACACAAGGAGATAGGAATAGAAGGAAAATTCCTCAAGACAATACAAGCTATATATGAATAACCAACTGCCAACAGGATAGTCAATGGAGAAAAGACTAACACAAGCCCAATGAAAAAGGGGACCAAACAAGGAAGCCCCTTGCCACCACTCTTATTTACTATTGTACTGGAGGTTTTAGCTAACAGCATCAGGCAAAGAAAAGACATCAAAGGTATTTACTTGGGGAAGTAAGATGTGAAACTATCGTTATTTGATATGATTTTATATATGGAAAACCCCAAAAGCTCCACAAGGGGAGTATTAGAAACAATAGAGGAGTATGGTAGAATGACAGGACACAAGATCAACAATCAGAAGTCAATAGGACTTCTATAAACATCAGAAAATGCCACAGAAGTGGAGATAAAAAAGAGGCACCCTTCACAATTGCCAAGCACAAATTGAAATATCTAAGGATATATCTGCCTAAAAGAACAAGAGATCCATTTGACGAAAATTACAGAACACTATTACAAGAAACCAAGAATGACTTCAATAAATGGAAGAATATCCTATGCTTGTGGATTGGAAGACTCAATATAGTAAAGATTACAGTTCTACCCAAGGCACTGTATAAGTTTAATGTAATACCAATACAATTACCCTCATCCTTCTTCAAAGAAATGGAAAAAATGGTTACCAACTTCATATGGAGAGGGAAGAAGTCCAGAATTAGCAGAGAACTCCTCAAGAAGAAGGTCACCATGGAAGGGCTTGCTTTACCTGATGTTAGCACATACTATAAAGCCACAGGGGTCAAAACAGCATGATATTGGCATAATGATAGATACTCAGACCAATGGAAAAGAACTGAAAACACAGAAATAAAAACATCGGCATACAGACAACTGATCTTTGATAAGGGTCCAAAAATATCAAAAGGTATCAAAAGATGCTGTTTTCAACAAGTGGTGCTAGAAAAAATGTATATCTACTTGTAGAAAAATGAAGCAAGACCCTTACCTCCTCACTCCATGAACTAGAATAAATTCAAGGTGGCTCACAGACATCGATGTAAAACCCCAAACTATTAGGGCCATCAATGATGGAATTGGGGCCAACCTAAGAACTTTGGCACAGAGATTACATAGGCTATCAGAAATAGGGAAGTACACAAACACAGAGGAGGCACAAATAGACAAGTGGGATATACTGACAATAAAACACCTGCGTACATCAAAAGAAGTCCCCAAGAGAGTAATAAGAGAGCAGACGAACTGGGAAAACATCTTATCAATGACAAATTGGATAAAGGTTATATTACTAAAATCTACAATACCCTGATAGCTTCCAAAAAGAACAAAACTAATTGCTCATTGAGGTGTGCGAAGGACCTGAATAGAAGTTTCACAGAGGCAGAAATCCAAATGGCCAATAAACATATGAGAATATGTTCCAAATCATTAGCTATAAGAGAAATGCAAATCAATATAACAATGCGATACCACCTAACACCCTCAAGGATAGCCCAATTAAAAAAACCAGAGAGCAACAAGTGTTGGAGAGGCTGTGGGAAGATAGGAACTCTTATCCACTGCTGGTGGTTCTGTAGGTATATACAGACACTATGGAAATCAATCTGGAGATAGCTAAAACAGAAGGAAATTGAGCTAACATATGACCCAGCAGCCCCGCCTACTGGGTATATACCCAGAAGAGGCAAGCAACAATCCATGACCAAACGTCTGTTCCCCAAGGTTCATCACAGCACAGTTCACAATTGCAAGGAGTTGGAAGCAGTCCAAATTTCCATCAACTGATAAATGGATTAAAAAGTGGTGGCATATACATACAATGAAGTACTATGCATCCCTGAAAAGCAATGATGAATACATGAAACACATCACCCCACGGGAAGAACTGGAGGAAATTATGCTAAGTGCAGTTAGTCAAGCACAAAAGGACATATACAACATTTGTCCAGCGAGGTAGGCTTACTAATAATTAAAAAAAATTCAAAAAAGGCATCGGGAAAAAGTTACTGTGTACAGAAAATCCTGGGGGAAGGCCCAGGTAGTACAGCAGGGGCCAGACTAAATTCAGGGCTACATATGGTAGCCAACTAGGGTGGGGGGAACAGAACAGGAGCAGATGGTGATGTGTAGAGAGGGAATGGGGTACTAACCCACAGAAGGGGAGTGTTTTTTAAATATCTCCACAAGGAAAGAGGGACCAAACTTAAATCTGGTGTTCCAGGATGTGAATGCAGCAGGACAGCATTGAGCGGGGAATCATTGGAAGGGTCTGAATGCCCAACCCCAACTACGGGAGGCAGCCGCCCTTTGCTCAGGCGAGTGCTTTGGAGGACAACCCTGAAGCTGCAGCTTGGGGAACGAGAGACGCCTGACCAGAGGCACACGAGAACAAATGAAGGGGGAGGAAGAGAGAATGGAGTGCATCCTGGCCCACCAAGCTTTCAGGATGATATTCCCACTGAGAACAGCCGATGCACAGAGAGGATCATATGGCCGACCCCACTATGAAATATGACTTCCCTCGCTGACGCAAGGCTCGGCAGGGGCAGCAGTGGAGAAATGGGATCAGCATTATACCTTGTCTGACTCACCCACACTATGACAATAAAAGCTAATGGTGTGCAACACAACATGGAGTTTCAGATGGAGTGCCAAGGATATACTTTGGGGCCAGGTGTGCCACCCCATCCAATTCAACTGGGGGGTACTCCTGGAGGCCAATGGATAGACCCTAAAATATTCACAGGCTTTTATTTTGTTATTTTAACATATATTGTATATAAATATACATATAGTGTGTACATATGTATGTGTGTATATGTGTGTGTATGTATATATATATATATATATATATATAACCTTGGGGTTTCTTTGTTGTTATCATCGCTTTAGTTTCTTTGGTTGCTTCATTTTAGGATGCATGTATTTTTTGTATATATTTTGATCTCTGTAGGTCTATGCTGATAAGATAGGCTGGATGAACAGTGTGGAGGTGAAAATGACAGGACTGATGGTTCCAGAGGTGGAGGGCAGGATGGGAGATAGGGAGGAGGTGTAGTTGAATACTCCAGGGACAAAGAAATAACAGGGGATTCAAAATCAGTGACAAGGTGGGTGTGAGAGGCACAGTAGGGATTGATCAAGACTAATGTAACAGAGAGAAAATACTGAAACTCCATTAGAGGCGGAGCATGATGGTGGGACAAGAGGAACGTAAAAGGAAATAGAGGAAAGCACTGGGTGATAAAGGACATAAGGGCCCTAATAGAGGCATGTAATAGGTGAATATATTTATATAGAAAGATGGGGAAATAGATCAACATGCATATACTTATAGGATTAGTATTAGGACAGTCGATGGGCATTGGACTCCAAGTCAAATACTTCCTCAGTGCAAGAACATTTTGTTCTATTAAATTGGCATTCCATGGTGCTCAACTTCTTAATACTATCACTGAAAACAAATGTGCGCATAAGCAAAAGTCGTGAAGAAGGTGGATAGTGCCTGGCTACCAAAAGATATGGGTCTTAAAGTCCATCTAGATGAGAAGCAACAAAGCCCACATGGAAGAAGCACACCAGCCTGTGTGACTATGAGGTGTCGAAGGGAGCAGGTGTCAGGCATCAAAGAACTAAAAATTGCATCATTATAAAGGAGGGGGTGTACTGAGTGGGGACCCAAAGCCCCTTAATACGTGAAGCAGCACCCACTCACAGAGGAGTTTCAGGGATCAGAGGAGCCATCCAAAGTGTAGTGTGGCAACAATGAAGTATGCATTGTCCCTCTAGTTCTCAAATGGTCCTTCCCACCCACTATCATGATTCCAGTTCTACCTTGCAAACCCAGCTAAACCAGGGAATGCATACTGAAGTTGGAAACATGGGGAAATTTAGGACAGATGGTCCCATCAGGAGCAGTGATGGGTGTGGTTATACCAGGAGGGCAGAGGGATGGTGGAGTGGAAGGGGGTAACCAATTGCATGGATCTACATGTGATCTCTGTGGCGTATAGACAGCAGGGAAGTATCAGACTGAGTATGATATGAAAAAGTAATAACAATGTGTGATAACAATGGGGAGGAAGGGGAAATATGGGCAGCTGGTAATGGAGGCCTAAGTGTAGGGAGGATGTTTTAGGGGTGATGATGTGTGTTAGTCCGGGTAGACTAGAGGAACAAATTTCATAGACACGCATATGGATATAAGGGAATGGTTTATATACAAAAGGAATGGAACACTGAGAAAGCATCCCAACCCAGTCCAGTTCAAAGTCGTAAGTCTGATATTAGCCCATATGCTTGAGACCAGTCTATAATGTCTCCTTCTGACTCACGAAGTCACAGGACAGTGGTTCCAGAATCCCGGCGCTGGCAGGGATCTTCCCATGGCTCCTCGTTTCTAGGGCTCAGGGTTCATCAACAGCATCCAGTGGTGGCAGAAGCAACTCATCGCTGGCAAGGGTCTCCACATGGCCTCTCCAGCTTCAGAGGTCTGGCTCCATCAGGGTAAAGTTGTCTGGCTTCTCCGGCTCTTCAGACGCTGCCATCTTGTCTTGTCTGTTATTAATTATCTCTGAGACTAACTCCCAACAACTGGGGAGACAGCTTCTCATCTTCATGAGGGAAATATCGTGATATTTCCCAGATATATCAGGAGAAAGCCATGCCCACATAGAGGCCTCATTGACTACTCAATGGCTATCTCCAGATTAACAGGCTAGACTCCACCCCTACCTCTCAATCATGAAATTAACATAAGCACATGACTGCCACATGATGGCAACAGGTGTGCAAATGTGGTCTGCATACAATGAACTTATGTGTTGATCATGATGGAAGTTGGGTGGGCTCCCAATGGAGTTATTTTTTATAAAAGGAGGGGAAAAGAGATGCTTATACCATGAGCTCAAGTAGAAAATATTTGGAAATGAAGATGGCAACTTGTGTACAAATATGCTTGATACAAATGATGTACTGAATGTTATAAGACCTGTAAGATACCCCAATAAGATTACTGGGTGGGGGGGGAAGAAATCTACATTGGAAAGAAAGAAAACTGTCTTACTTAAAGATGGCCTAACTGTCTATTGCAGGCATGGACAAGCCATGTCACACAAATTCACTGTAGGCTTTGAATTGCTTCAGAATAGTCCTTGTGCTAAGGATGACTTTTACATTTTTAAGCTTGTACAAACAAAACATTTTCCAAAAAGATGATGCTTCATGTACTACACCTAAAAATTTTGCTATCATTTTTTTGAACAAGCCCCTTTACAAAAAAATGAGTTACTTGCCACCCCAATTTATGTAGGAAATTGAATCTTTCTTTTCATGTGAATTGTATCAATAGAAATCCCAGGTTTAACATGCACAAAGCCAAGAAAACCAACGATGCCAGATACTGAATTTCTATCGCACTGTCCTTTGAACAGCCCAGCAGGAAAGAGCTGCAGGATGCAGATGCCATGCAGTGCTTGGAAATGGAAACTTAAGATCCTCAAAAAGTGAAAGAAGCAAGATTTCAGAATATAAAGTCAGTATATAAAAATTCAAAATCAATTATACATACACTTATATCAAGCATTCAAAATCAATCATACTTACACTTACAGGATATGCACTATCAGAAATTAAGTGTAAAAATAAAAATCATTTAAAATAACCATAATATCTGAAACAATTAGGGAAGTATGTGGCAAAATGTAAAATACTTGCATAATTCAAAGCATAAAACCTTGATGAGAGAATAAGGCTATCTAAAGTAAATGGAGTAAAATACTGCCTTTGTGCATTAGAACATTCAGTATTTTTTAAGATGCCAAGTAAAATATTTTTAATGTAAAACTTAAGCTTAAAGTTTATCCATGCAACTATAAAATGTATTGAGGGAATGTGTTTTTTTTTTAAATTAAGCATCATTGAGGTGACTTCTACTCACAGCAAGCTTGTGGGCAACAGAAGGAAGCACTTTCTGGTCCTGCCTCACCCTCACAATTACTCTTTGAACCCATCATTGCAGTCACTGATTCAATCCATCCATCTCGTCAAAGGCCTTTCTTTTTCCACTGTCCCTGCACTTTCCCAGGTATGATGTCTTTCCTGATAACATGTCCACATTATATGAGACAAAGTCTCTGAGAAGCATTCTGGCTATATGTCTTACTAGATGGTTTTGTTGGTGGTGGTGGTGGTGGTGTTTTGGAAGTCCATGATACTACCAATATTCTTCATCAGCACCTGAATTAGAATGCATCAATTTCTGTTTGGTATACCTTATTCAATGTCCGATGCTTTCAGTCTCCATATATTTACATCCGCAGGTGAGGTAACTGATAATTCCGTGGCTTGGGTTAAGGTGTATTTTAGCCCCCAAAATAACTTCCATGCTTTCCAACACTTTAAAGATATCTTGTGTGGCTGACTTACCCGATGTCATGCTGCTTCTATAAACATCAATTGTGGAAAAAAAACAAAATTCTTGACAACATCAATCCTTTCTTGATTTATCATAATAGTCTCTATTGGACCAGTTTTGAGGATTTCACTATTCTTTATATTTAGTTCTGATCCATACAGTAGGCTAGAATCCATACTAAAGGCTGCAAAGCTTGCTTAGATGCAACAATAATATAGAATCCTACAAAAGAAAATATTTATAATTATTATTGTTTGAAACATAATTCAGTGTTTGAAAGCAATCAAGAGAAAAAAAAGATACATTTCAGGCTGGGAAAAATATTTTTCCAAATGGTTCCACATAAAAAATTTGTCATAATGCTCCTTAGAAGCAAGAACATGTTTTAAGCAAGGATGTGTTCCTAGAAATGGACATCATGCTTGGGAAAGGAGAGGGATAGAGAAACAGAACAAGATTTGCAGTGCATTAGATTGATGCGTTAGCTGCAACAGTGCAATAACAATCAATGCAACAACAATTGCAAGAATGGAATGACTGGGCAATGTACTATTCTGTAGTTACTATGAATCAGAACCAACCCCATAACAAATAAGAACAACAATGATAACAGCATACTTATTCAAGAATATCTAGAAAGCTCTGAAAACATAGTGATAAGAAAACAATTAACTTATTAGGGAAAAGGGGCAAATTTATTCCATTCAAGAAGATGGAGGTGTGTCAAATGATGGCATGAAAAGATTCACAGAATTATTACTTACTGTTGTTATATGCCATCAAGTGAGTTCCAACTTATGTATAGCAGAATGAGACATCTCCCTGTCCTGTGCCACCCTTACAATTATTGCTATGTTTGAGCCCAGGTGTTGCAACTTCTGTGCCAATCCATCTTGTCAAGTATCTTCCTTTTTTCACTTTACACAGGCATGGTATCCTTTATCAGCAAGTAATCTCTCCAGATAATACGTTCAAAGTATGTGAGACAAAGTCTTGCCATCTTCCACTGTAAGGAATAGTATGGCTGTACTTCTTCCAAGCCTGATTTGTTTGTTCTTCTGGAAGTCCATAGTACTTTCAATATTCTTTGCCAGCACCATAATTCAACTATATCAGTTCTTCTTCAGTCTTCCACCTTTGATCTCCAACTTCCACATTCAGATAAGGCAATTGAAAATACCCTGGCTTCAGTGATAACCTTGGTCTTCAACACTCTAAGAAGTCACATGCAGCAGATTTGCCTAATATAAAACACTGTTTGAATTCCTAATTGCTGCTTTCATGACTGTGGATTCGGGATCCAAGCAAAATGAAACTTTGGACAACTTCAATTCTCTCTCGAGTTATCAAGATAACTAGTTGTGATGATTTGGGTTTTTTTTTACGTTGAGTTGAAATTCATATTGAAGGGTGAAGACCTCCATCTTCAACAGAAAATACTCCAATCCTATTGTTTTCAGCAAATAAAGTTGGATCATCTGCATATTCCAGGTTGTTATGAAGCCTTCCTTCAACCCTGGTGCCACACTCTTCTTTAAATAGTCCAGTTCCTCAGATTATGCAGTTGATTGAATAAGTATGGTGAAAAGATAGAAGCTTGATGCCTCCTGTCCTCATTGTAAAACTTGCAATATTCCTTTTTTTCTCTTCTAATAACTGCCTTTTGAGTCATATACAGGTTCAGCATGACACTGAAGCGTTCTGGAATTCCCCATCTTCTCAATATGATCCATAGTTTGCTATTATCTACACACTTGAATACTTCAGCATAATCAATAAAATACAAGAAAAAAAATTTTCCTGGTACACTCTGCTTTCAGGGCTTTCAGCACCACTTCATCTGCCAGTTTACTGTGGGCGTTTTCAGGTTACTGTGATGCTGGAAAGTATGTAAATAGTATTTGAAACCCCGCTAGGGTCAGCCAAAGGGAATATAGTTCAGCTAAGCTTACAGACTAAGAGCAGACTACAATGAAGAATTAGTCACTGAAAAACCTTACAAACAACAGCAGAATATTAATCATTAGGACAGTGCAACTTTACCACAATGATATAATGCTACTTACTGGAAACTTCTAGAAAAAAAATAACTGAAAATATCAGTAAATGACTGAAAATGAAGAGAAAGACAAATTGTAAGGATGAAAGGTTTACAAAGGTGAGATTTGGTGAATGATGGATAAGTTCGTTGTCATGATTATGGTGCTTGTTTCAAAAAGATAGCCATACACCAAAATTTAATAAAGTACTAGAATGCTTTTATAACTGAGAAAAGATGGACTTGAATTGAAGGAGGCAAATTCAGAGATATTTGGGAAGTGAAAAAAGTCAATTCAATTTGGTTCACAGATTGTATCTGGCAAAAAATAATTGCAGATAGCCCTTTAAAAGTCCTTAAAAGGCATACAAATGGAATGATTGAGGAAAATAATGATTTATTTTTTGATGGATTTCAAGAAATGGAAATAATGTTAATCACATTTATGTGGTCTATTGTAAAGTGATGATATAAAAAACATCTATGTGGTCTATTGTAAAGAGAAGAAATCAGCAAGACTTCTCTCAAATTTTGCCCAGGTGGCATAGCGGTTGAGTGGAGGACTGTGGCCCACTGGCTTGGTGGTTCAAATCCAGTAGCAGCTCTTCAGGAGCAAGGCTGGGCCTCCCACTCCCACCAGAGGACAGTGATGCCTCCCCCCACAGAAGTAAGAATTATTGAACCCCGGTGGCAAAGTGGTTGTGTATGTAACTGTGGCTCACATCGTTAACAGTTCAAATCCAACAGCAGCTCTTCAGGAGCAAGGCTGTCCCTCCTACTCCCACCAGGGGGCAGTAATGCCCACAAAAAAGTGAGAATTATTTGTATTCTGAAGGGGAATTATTTAGTATATAAATAACTTCATAGTAAATATCCCAAACAGCTTGATATTTAGAGATGAAATGTACAGAGTATATGAATGCAGTGTCTTGACATAGATGAGGTTAGGGATTGGAGGCAGGAGAGTTTACATCCACAGGGTCGGCCAAGTTGTCCTTTAAACCATGCCACACTGTTGTCCTCACATTCAGGTTCTTCATGCTGTACTGGGGAGGAATGGGCTAGATGGAAACAACAAGGGAAAAGAATATGAACATTTAATTCTTCACTAAAGGCAGCAGCAGATAATGAGATAAACACATATTTGTTTAGACTGAGTGTCCCCTTGTTGAAAGTACAAAGGAAAATACTATTTCTAGCTTAAAAATCACTGAACTCACAACCCACATCCATATAGGAGGTAAAAAGCCAGAGCAACCAAAAGTCAAATAGTTTTAGAACAAATATTTAATGTAAAATGTTTATTTCCCGTAAGAACTAGAACTCACTGGCTTACAGTGTTTCATGTTCTCAACAGGATTTCCAAAGTCATAAGCTTGAAGTATTTGCTTCTCTCATTGCCTTCAATTAAAAAGAAATTAATTAAAAGCAATTGCACATTTAAAAAATTTTCTAACTTGCTTTAGGTTGACATACCAAAAAAAATCACTCTATAAATGAGGAAATTCATAACTCCAAAGGAGGAATAAAAAATTTTAGAGGAAAAGAATATTCTCTTCTTGTTTTGCTTACTGATTCACCAAGATTAAAGAATTAATTCTACTACGGGTCTCTTTATAGCCTGTTATATTTTTAAACCAAAACTATGCCATTGAGTGGGGCAGTAGTTAAGTGTTCAGCTGCTAACCAAAGGTTGACAATTAGAACATAATTGGTGTTCAGTGGAAGAAAGTCTGCTTCCATAAAAATAATAGCCTTGGACATTTTATGGGACAGTTAACTCTTCTGTAGGGTGAGATCAAATTGTTAGCAATGAGTACAATTTCATTTAATAAAACTATTTTTGTTCTCTAGGGTCTAAATTAAACTAATTCACTGTTCAGGTATTAGTTTGGTTGAAACACATCTGAGAGAGAATGAAGTTTTTCAGAATGCTGCCTTTCTTCTCTGGTGTTGATTTCCTTGGGTAAATCAGCTCAAGATACATGCTACCATGTACAAAATGTCTAGGCTCATCAAACACTTCTATAGATTCCTTGTATTATTTTGCAGCATCTCAGACTATACATTATTTAAGCAGAAAGTAATTAGGTCATAAATAATAACAGCTCATATTTATATGTGGCTTCCTGTATCACAATGCTCTCTTATGTTTTCTTCTTTAATACACATCATGAGCAAAGAAGGTTGGTGCTGTTGCTTCCCCCATTAGTGGTGAGAAAAGAGAAGTAGAGATCTTTAATAAATTTTTCATGGTCTCAGAACTAGTAAACTATGGAAGTAATGAGTGTCACCACTAAGAATACTGTAATCCAGAGCAGCATCAGATAGTGTCACTTGGTCCAACTATGTACCGCCTCCACCTATAGTTAACAATGGAGAATTCTAGAAATGTTTACTATCAATTTTAGTAATATGACAATGTGCAATAAATATGGTTGTAAAGTCCTTCATTGCATTAGCATGTGGATATTAGCAATAAAATAGGATCCTTCATCGAGTAGTGGATTCTGCATTGGGCTCCCCACAGCAAAGTCTAAGATTCAACTCCACCAGCCACTTTTTGGGAGAAAGATAAGGCTGTCTGCTCTGATAAAAATTTATACCCTCTTAAACTCAACCGTGCAATTCTACTCTGTCCTTAGTGCTGCTGTTAGTTGAAATACACTCTATAGCCATTGATAAAATAATTTTGTCAAATCTTTGTACATTGAATCACATTATTAGTTGCAAAATTCTTAGTAATTGAGTGGAAGCCTTTAAATTGTTAGCCTTTTTATTTAGTTATTACTTCTTTCTCAAAAGAGCTGTTGAGACGTAGTTTTTGTTGTTAAGTACCTTCAAGTTGGTCATAATTAACCATAGTGACTCACAGTGACCCTATGTACCACAGAACAAAACATGGTCTGATCCTGTTCCATCCTCAAGATGGCTATTTTCATATTTATTTTTGAGTCCATTGTTGAAACCACTGTTTTAGTCATCTTGTTTTAAAGATCTTCCTCTTTTATGTTGCCCCTCTACTCGGTAAAGCATGCTGACTGTCCCTTTTTCAGAGGTTGCGCTCTCGTGGTAACATGCCCACAGTATGTAAGACGAAGTCTCACCATCCTTACATCTAAGGAGCATACAGCTTTACTTCTTCCAAGACAGATCTGTTTGTTTTTTGCTAGCCCACGGTACTTTCAATATTCTTTGCAAACACTATTATTCAATAGCATTTATTTTTTTCATTGACTTTCTTTATTCAATGTCTAGCAATAGAATTATAATTACTATGGATTAGAAGAGGTGTATGTTAATCATGAAAATTACTCCCTTTTTTTCTAGATGTTGAAGAGGTCTTGTGCAGTAGATTTACCCAATGCAATGTGTAGTTAAGAGTTCTTGACTGTTGCTTCCTTGAGCATTGATTAAGGATTCAAGCAAGATTAAATATTTGACAATCTTAATCTTTTCTCTGCTTATTAGATGTCCCTTATGGTTCAGTTGTGAAGATTCTGATCTTCTTTATATCGAGTTGTAATCCATACCATAGGCTGTAGTCCCTGGATTTTCATCAAGAAAGGAAGTCTTTAAGTCTTTCCCATTTTCAGCAAGCAAGGTTGTGTCACCTGCATATGGAAGGTTGATAATATGCCTTTCTTCAATCCTGATGCTGCATTCTATGTCACATGAGTCTACTTCTCTGCTTATTTGCTCAGTTCTTGAGATAGGTTCACACATACTAATTAGCATAATATTGTGGCTAAATTCCCAGAAAATTGGGCAAAATTAGTAATTATACAGACACTGGCAGCAGTGAAAACAAAAATCATCTGCTACTGCCTACAAAGATAAAACCTGCTGATTGGAAGCATCATGGTAATTGAATGATAATGACAATTTTGACTGCAACCTATTATAAGGTACAAAAAAGAAATTAGCACAAAGTTTAATAGGTTTGTTGACACGTGATGCATGTGGTGGTTCCCTGCTTACCAAAATTGTTTTTGTTGTCATCACTAATTACAAGGATTCTTATGGAAAATAAGAGAAGCACTACATGAAAAATTTATTTACAGTCGTTTTGGAGTTACCCCTTCTGACAGCATCACCTGGTGTGGCCCACACACTCTGCACATCCCTACTGATGCTTCTAGAGCTGGTCTTGAATTGAAATGTCTGGTTTCCAAGGATGATCCTATAATACCAGTGTCAGTAAGTTGATATGAAAGTGGGCAGGAAAATGTTCAGATGGTCAAAGACTAACACAGCACATGTGGAAAAAGATGAAAGAAATCCTTTCTATCGCTGGGTATGTTTTGCATTTTGGGAGCAAAATGTGTAGGTTATTTATCTAGTTGCACTTTATAGTTAATGCAAGAGAGCCAGACTCAATATGGGGGATGGATAACATCTCTATTGACAAAAAGCATTTATTTTCCACCTCTTAAAATTTCTCATTGGCTACTTGATATATCTTATTCCTCATGGATCCTTGTTGTGGATACATAATCTGATGTCAATTTGAGGTTGAAGAGTGAAGGGGTGGAGTTTAGTCTGTCAATAGGTGGCAGTTTAAGGATCTCATTTGGGGGAATTAAAGAGATAAATAGCTCTCTGGAGGCAGGACATAGGCTCACTCCCTGGGAGAAAAGACGCATGGAGCTATGCAAGAGCACTGTAGCAGAGGAGCCTCTTGGAGACTGCAGACCCTCCAGCACTGAAATGCTTGCAATGTCACTGGATCCACAAGACTTCCCACCCACAGGCCTGTGATATCCCTGCATTCAACTTCATTTAATGTGTTTTGTGCGTCTGAAGAGGACTTTATACATTAGTATCCGGCACATGGGCTGATATCAGACTGATGGACTTGATCTGGACTGGGCTGGGATGTTTTCTCAATATTCAATTGCTCTTATATCTAAAGATCTTTCCTACATACATATGTATGTCTATGAATTTGTTTCTCTAGTCCACCGGGACTTACACAGTCACCTACCCTGGCATCAGGACACAATATCATAAAGGAAATTTGACAGTTCTGCAACAAAACTAAAACTTGTACAAAATTCTTGAAAGACCTTACCTGTATAAAATGGAAAACATTTTGAAGGGAGGTTCCTGCTGGGTTTTGTGACAAATACACATCAGCACTGCACTGGGAAAACATATTTGCAATCATTATTCATCTCAAGCATTTGAAACTTAGTGAACTAATCAACTGGAACATGATGCCGATACCCATGTAATGGATGCTGCTGCTTAAGTTCCTCAATTTGTTCTGCAGTAATATTTCTCAATTATATATTAAGACATAATTATATGAATATAAGCAAGCAATACCTTCAATTATATTTTCTCCAACTTATAAGTTATACACTAAAAAGTTAATCTCAAATGACTTTGGCTTTTATTTAATATACATAAATATAATTTTTCATGCTGAAGGGTTCACAATACATTAGCCCTTTTTTGCAGTTTGGAATCCTGATTATGTCACCATTATTTCGATGAATGTTTGAACTCTTGGAATGAAAGTGCAAAACATGAATGCAACTTTCAGGAAAGAATCTTACCTGGGATGTTTTCTGGAAAAATTATTTTCAGTGCTTACCATATTCAGGCTTTCTGGATCAAATCCAAACAGAGCAAAGTTGATCTTGCAACAGATGATATCTGATATCCAATGATTGCACAATGTAGCCCCAGCAATTTGGTTTAAAATGGTCTGTGGGAGGACTTTTTGGTGAGGAAATATAACCGATAAAATTTGAATCAAAAAGAAATTGTTTCACCCTACACACACACACACACACACACACACGCACGCACACTCCAATGTGGCAGCAAGGCACTTGGAATACCACTGTAATAGAATTGGGATCATAATAGTGGGTGGGAGGAAGCATTTGAGGAAAGTTTCATATTTCATTGTTACTACACTGTACCTTGACTGGCCCACCTCCTCCCTGCAACCCCTCTGAAAGGGGATGTTGCTTTACCTATTGATGGGCTTTGGGTCCCCAGTCTGTATTCTCCCTCATTTATAATATAATTTATAATATAATATGATATAATAAAATTTTTAATTCTTTGATTCCTGATACCGGATCTCTTCAACACCTCATGGTCCCGCAGGCTGGTGTATTACTTCCATGTAGGCTTTGTTGCTTCTGAGGTAGATGGCCACTTGTTTACTTTCAAGTAAACTTATTACTTACTTTAAGACCTCAGACACTATATCTTTTGATAGGCAGGCATCATCCGTTTTCTTCACCACATTTGCTTATGCACCTGCTTTGTCTTCAGTGATCATGTCGGGAAGGTGAGTGTCATGGGATGCCAATTTAATAGAACAAAATGTTCTTGCACTGAGGATGTACTTGAGTGGAGTTCCTGTGCCCATTGGCTGTCCTAGTACTAACCCTAAAGTATATGCATGCTGAGCTATATCCCCATCTTTATATATAAATATATTCACCTATGGATATGCCTGTACTTAGATCTCTATAAATGCTCTTTTCTCCCCAGTTTTTTCCCTCTATGTCCTTTTACTTTCCTCTTTCCCACTATCATGCTCAGCCTTCATTTGCATGTCAGTATTTTCCCTCTCTTACATTACTCTTGATTAATCCCTATCGAACCTCTCACATCCAACTTGTCACTGGTTTTGAATCACTTATTGTTCCCCTATCCCTGGGCCGGTCAATACCACCTCCTTTCCCCCTCCTCCCCATCTCCCACGTAACCCCTGGAACCATCAGTTCCATCATTTTTGCCTCCAGGCTGTTCATCCAGCCTATCTTATTTAGATAGACCTGCAGAAATAACAATATGTATCCCCCCAAAAGTCATCTTAAGATGAAGCAACCAAAGAAAATAAAACAATAATAAAAAACCCAATGTCCTATATTTATGTAAAAAGAAATAAAAACAATAGCAATACAAAAACCTGTAAATAGTTCAAGATCTGTTCGTTGATCTCTAGGAATGTCCCCCAGTTGAGTCCAGTAGGGTGCCATACTCTGGCCCTTAGTATATCCTTGGAACACCATGCTCTGTTGCACACCGTTAGTATTTTGCCATGGTGTGATTGGGTCAGACAGGGTATAATCCTGACCCTGTTTCTCCATTGTTGACCCCTAAGGGCCTTGAAGAATTTACAGTAGATGATCCCTTCAGAACCAGTGGTGGGAGTGGTAATACCAGGAGGGTGGAGGGATGGTGGAATAGAAAGGGAGAAACATTTTCAGGGATCTCCATATAACCTCCTCTCTGGAGTATGGACAACAGGGAAGTGAATGAAGGGACACATCAGACAGTGCATGATATGAAAAAGTAATAACAATTTGTAAATTATTAAGGGTTCATGGAGGAGGGTAGTGGGGAGGGAGGGGAAATATGGAGAGCTGGTACTGGGGGCCTAAGTGGAGGGAGGATGTTTTGAGAGTGATGATGGCAACAAGTGTGCAAATGTGGTCTGCATACAATTGATGTATGCATTGAGTTGGATGAGCCCCCGATAAAATGATTTATTTTAAAAAAAGGAGGGGCAAAGAGGAACTTATACCAAGGGCTCAAGTAAAAAATATTAGGAAATAAAGATGGCAACATGTGTACAAATGTGCTTGATGCAGATGATATATGGAATGCTATGAGCTGTAAGAGCCCCCAATAAAATCATTTTTAACAAATTAAGCATTGCATTTGATAATCTACCTCTTTAAAGTGTAAGAAATCAAAGATTTTACTTTGAGAATTAAAGTGTGCCTGACTCAATTTATGATATTTTCAAAAACCTTATATGAATATGAAAGTTGGATGTTGACTAAGGAAGACCAAAGAAGAATTGTTGTTCTTTAATTACAGTGCTGTCAAAGAATATTGAAAGTACCATGGACTGCCAAAAAACACACACATTTGTGTTGGAAGAAATACAGGTACAAAGACTCTTAGATGTGCGGGTGGTGATATTTGTCTAAAGTATTTTGTTACCATTTCAGGAGAGATCAGTCCCTGGAGAAGGACATTGTGCTTGATAAGATAGCGTGCCAGCGAAGAAGAGGAAAGCCCTCAGCAAAGATGGTTGAAATAGTGAATACAAGAGAGTGCTCAAACATTAAATAGGTTGTGAGGATGACCTCAGGGCTGAGCATGCTTCCCCTGGTGATTGGAGGGTCACCAGGAATAGAAACTGACTCCATGGCACCTAACAGCAAGAGTGAAGCACAGCAGCTACCTTGCAAGTATGAAAGGAGGGCTGTGATTGCATGGGATCATGAGTCTGATAAGCAATTTTCTGATATCATTGTATTCTTTTTATTTATTTATTTTGTTTTGGGTAAAACAGATTTTACAAAGTCAAATTTATCTTATGTCATAATTCTCTGTGGAGTTTATAATATAATCAGATGCTAAAGAAGCTATTCTTACTTCTTAGAAGGATCTGTCTATACAATGAACAAGACAGACATGTTCATTCTAATGACACTTGGTGGTATATCTATATTAGTATTCTCCAATACCACAGTTCAAATGCTTCAATTCTTCTTTGGTTCTTATTCATTATCTAATTTTCACCTGAGGAGATTTAAAATGCCATGGTTTGGGTTAGGTTCCTTTTTTTGGGGGGGGGGGCATCACTACCTCTGGTGGTCGTGGGCGCTACCCAATACCGCTCATGAGAGCCGCCTCAGGATTTGAACCACCAAGCCCACGGGCCTCAGTCCTGCACTCAACCACTTACGCCACCAGGGCTCATTGTATTCTTATAATACAGGAACTTTTTAAGAGAGTCTCTGATCAGTTTGACCAAGTACTTTATTTATGTGTAAAGAAATGGACATGAAAAACATGTCAGTTCTTGTTCAATGTTCAACGTCCAAACCTGGAACTGGAACCCTGGTCTTCTGGCTCAGAGTAAAAGTATTCTTTCAGTGGCATCTTCCTGGAGCCTTGCTTTTGGTTAATACCCTTATGCTCCCTCCTTTAGGTGAAATGTCCACTAAATATTTTAGGTAAAGTGACTGCCTGTTCTTTCCATCTTCTTTTAATGTTTCTGTTTATCATTCAGTATTTTGTCCAAGGGTCTTTTGGTTTTGCAACTCAACCTGAACTTATGTAACAGAATAAAATTGACCCATGTAGTTTCCTATTGGGACAAATATCTATAAAGCCACACTGTTTCATCTTTCCCAAGGAGTACCTGGTGTCCTCAACGTGTCAACTTTTGTTAGAAATGAAGCACTTAACCATTGTACCACCAACAGAAGGAAATTAAAATTCTTCACACAATCAAATAAAACCATCAAGGAAATGTATCCCTGTTGGTGATAGATGATGTTATTGTCCTTGACCTAATCCTGACCCTTGGGGTGTTTATATAGTCTCATGGCTGAGTTCCAGAGGTCTACATCTAGACCTTTTTTCCAAGCTGCCTCTGGGTTGTGGACATAACTTTTCATCTTTATTTTATTTCCATGCTCTTAGTTATTTACACTACCTAGACTTGTCAGCTGTTGGTCATACTGAAGTTGAATTGCTGGAGAAATTCAGAAGGGAGAAGAAGAGGGTAAATATTCTTAAGGAAGAATAGAGAAGCCGAATGATTTTTTTCCCCCTCTACAGACTCTGACTGGTGAGACTTTCAAATTGGGACATCCTTTTCCTGTTTTGCACAGGAGGTAACCATGAATTGGAATCAACTGCACAGAGACTAACAACAAGAAAATCAACAGTATTTATCCTCTGTTCACACCATGATTTCATTATAATTGTATGACACAACCATTTGCCGTCAATGCTTCATGGAAGAAAGAAAGGTTATCACAAACCTAAGTAAAAACAAACTGCAGACAAATACTGATATTATGATTATGAGACAAAGAAATAAGACAGAGGAATTCACAAGGAGTGCCAATTTATAGATACTCAATCCTGGATTGAAGGTTTCTCCTGCCTTCCACAATTTTGATCCTTAGCATAATTGTAGAAATTGATAGTTCCTCAGAGTTTTGGAATATGGTGTCTCAACTATGTGTTTAGGTGTGCGAGTACATATTTGTGTAAACACTTGTGGACACCTACACACAAACCACCTGGTACATTTTAGGGAATATGAATTCTAGACTATTTGAGAATACTCCCATTACGTAAGTTATTTATTCTAAGCCAAAGTAATGGAAACCTTGAAGTGGCTTGAAATAATTCCTTAATGTTAGAGAAATGTTTTATTAAGATTACACTGACACCCACAGGAAATTGAACAGGAAATATCTGAAGTGATATAGATGAACCAAATACAGTGATAACGAGGCAATGGATACAGTGGAGTTTAGAAGATAGAATCTCAATGGCTTCAGTTGACAGATGGGATTTGGCAAAGAGAAAAATTATTTTTAAGATTTGAAAGAATTCTAAAAATCATCCAAGCAGCATTGCTGAGAAAAATAATGCTTTCTTTTATTTGATTTATGTCTAGGAATGAAAAAGAATATTTAAAAAATCTTCTTAAAATCTACTATGAAAGAGAAGAAATCTACATAATTGCTTTCAAATATAGAAACTTTCACTAATAAAATCCTGAATTATTTTTATCCTTATGGGGTGTTCTTTATTATACTGATGATTTCATAGTAAATATCCCAAGCTGCTTTAGTTCCAAAGACAAAATCCATATGATTATATGAAGACAGTGTCTTGACATAGATGAGGTTAGGGATTTGAGAAAGCAGAGCTTTGACGTCTACAGGGTTGGCCAAGTGGTCCTTAATATCATGCCATACTGCCGTCCTCACGCGCATGTTCTTCACGCTATACTGGGGAGGGAGGGGCTAGAGGAAACCACAGGAGAAACAATTATTGTCTTTAGC
Source organism: Nesogale talazaci (assembly GCA_004026705.1). Classification (NCBI taxonomy): domain Eukaryota; kingdom Metazoa; phylum Chordata; class Mammalia; order Afrosoricida; family Tenrecidae; genus Nesogale; species Nesogale talazaci. The sequence goes on from PVJH01006677.1 coordinate 69,484, forward strand.
CACACTTCACAAACTGCCCCCAAACTGAAATGAGCTCGTGTGTTTTGAGATGACTTTTCTCATCTGAAGCACCACATGCAAACAGGGGAGAAGTCGAGTGACTCCGAAAGAGTACCTTCCAGCCAGGTCTGATGAAGCCACTCAACCCTGGCTCATCAGGAAATTATCTCAGCTATGCTCACCATGTACTTCATGTAGAAATCAACACAATGGAAAAGATTTTTAGCTTAAATATTTGGTGGAAAGTTTTTACATCCTTTAAAATATAAATTTTCTTCTTCGCCCCACCCCCACTTCTAACAGTTACCTGATTGTAGTGCTCCATGTTCTGAGCAAGGCTTCCAAAGTCATAAGCTTGAACTTCTTTTCTGATTTGTTTAGTGGTCTTTAATTAAAGAAAAAATTAAAAGCAAAAATCCCAAGGTTTTTTTGAGGTATCAAATTCACTGAAAAAGACATACTAAAACATCTGTTCCAGATACATTTTGTGTAAACATGTACTTGAGTGGAGGTAAGGGTCGAATCTAAACTCTCAAACGGGTCACAGACTGATGATGCCTCCTTGAGAGTCAGGCCTTTTCATAAGCTAAATACCGATAACTTCTTTCTCTGGGCATTCATCTTCCTCCCAGCTGGCATTTCCAAATGAGGGCCTCTGGCCTTGGAAGTCAACTTCTGAGCTGTTGGTACTGTGCCATATTCCCACAGACCTTGTATCCTCATGGTTCTACACTCTTCCACCAGTAATTTCCAAACTTCTCTCTGTTATCTTTCTGTACAATCAGCCTGCAGCTTTGTGTCTGAAGAGGTGAGCCCCAGTGGTGTAGTGGTTGAGTGCGGGACTGCAGCCCACTGGACTAGTGGTTCAAATCCAGCAGCAGCTTTCCAGGAGCGAGGCTGGGCCTCCTACTCCCACCAGAGGGCAGTGATGCCCAAACCAAAAAAAAAATTGCCCCTATATGTTTCCAAGAACATACATACACATACATATGTATTATATTAGGAGTAGAAAGCCCTCTCTTTCTCAATTGGAGCAGATGGTAGTTTCAAACTGCTAAGCTTGTGCATGACAGTGCAACATGTAGCCAAGATGCCACCAGGGCTCCATACACAGACACACACACAGCCATATATGTGTGTATATGTGTGTACATATGTACACATATAAAAATTAAGGTACTTAGGTACTAATCTAGGTATATATGTGTTATAGTAATGGAGATGGAGGAATCCATTAGAGGTCAACATTTGTACTGAAATGACATTCCTTTTCCACCTTTTAATACTGCTCATTGATACAAATGCCTTCTCCCCTACCCCAACCAGCAGGCCATTTTATTACTAGAAGGCATTGGAGAACTGCACAACACAATAACAAAATTTTTGCAAGTTCATGAAAATCTATACCTGTAAGACATGGAAAAGGTTTTGAAGAGAGGTGCCTGCTGGCACAAGGGAAAATTGCACATCAATTTGGCTCTGGAAAGAAATATTAGCAGATATTATTTCATCTCATAAAATCGTGTCTTCCCATTCTATATTTGGAAGCATACCCCTTCAGAGAGGGCACCACACAAACGCTGCCCCTGCTCTTGACAATCGTAGGTAGGACAATAAGTTCCTCAGCTCTGCAGTCAGTGGCTTGCCCTCCCTTCTCTCCATCAGGAGCTGCACACCTAGTACCTCTGTAGTCAGTGGCAAGTGTTTGCATCTGCAGCTGTACCACTTTTCTTTTTCGTTTCATCTCTTCCTCTTCTTTCTTCCATCCTTTCTAATTTTGTTTTGGGCATCACTGCGTCTTGTGGTCATGGGAGCTACCCAGTGCTGCTCCTGAGAGCCGCCACTGCATTTGAACCGCCAAGCCTGCGGGCCCCAGTCCCGTACTCAACCACTTACGTCACCAGGGCTCAGCCCCATCCTTTCTAATTTTTATCCTTTTTTCTTCCCTCTTTGGGTTCCTCCCTCCCTCCCCTTCTTTCCTTCTGATTTGTAGTCAATTAATAAGGCCCTTGTAGCCACACCTTCTGATGTGATGTCTTAAAGTTCTGGTCTCTGTGTCTGTGACTCTGAACCCATTTTTGAGGGAGCTCTCTGTTATAGGATTATGATGAGGTTCAGTCCTGACAGAGAATGTGAGCCAAATCATACCTTTGTTTCATTAGGGGCACCTTCAAGATAACTTTACTCACTGATGCCCAGGATTGGGTTGCTCTGGATAAGGAATATTGCCCCTCTGAGTTACCAAGACTATAGTTCTTTATGGGAGTGGAAAGCCCCGTCTTTCCTCCTCTGAGAGACTTATGGTTTCGAACTGCTGACTTTCCAGATCACAGGCCAATGTGAACCAGAACCCAAGAGGGGCTCCTGTGATTTTCTCCAAAGCAACTCACTGGCCTGCAGTCATTGCTGACTCATGGTTGACCACCTGTGGCTTTCCCAGACTGCAATCATGGTGAAGTAAAGGTTCAAGTATCAAAAAGCATTTTAGATAATAATATTATTTGAAATGTTCAGGAAATATAGTCATATATGCATACCATGTTTATATTTTCGGCATCAACTTCAAAAGGAGCAAAGTTGATCCTGTCACACCTAGCATCTGGTGTATCTTGGTTGCATAACTTTGAGACGGTGAGAGGATTTAAAATGGTCTGTGGGAGCACTTCTTCACCATCAAATGTAATCTATGAAAGTAACAGTTAAAACAAGGTATTATTTCGCATGAAATATATTCACATACCACTATAGGAGCAAAAATTCTGTATTTCTCAGCAATTGTCTTAGATAGACTATTAAGACTATTCCAATCTATGATGGGCATGATGATGATTTGAAACTTAAAATATATTTGGGAAAAATAGATAAAATTATCTTATGAATGTTTAAATCTATCATGAACTGAATAAAATATCTTTAGGACAATGCTTATGTCAGATGAATCGTGGGTTGCATGCAGAGAAAATCAGAAAGATGTCTACTTATATTTTATTGACTAATTGTGTGGACCATAATTAACTACAGATAGCCTTGAGAAAAATGAGAATTCCAAAACCCTACATTGTGCTCATGTAGACTTGTACGTAGACCAAGAAGCAGTGTGTGAGCAGAAGAAAGGAACACTGCATGGTTTACAATCAGGAAAGGTGCACATCAGCGTTGCATCATATCATATTGATCCAATCTGTATGCTGAACAGATAATCAGGGAAACTGGTTTATATGAATGAGACTCTCACCATCAGGATTGGAGGAACATTTATTAAAAACCTGTGATATGCAGGTGATACAACCTTTCTTGCTGAAAGGGAGGCAACAAAGCACTTGCTGATGAAGATCAAGGATTGTAGCCTTTGGTATGAATTACAATTCAATATAAAGAAGAGCAAAATCCTCACAACTACACCAAGAAGTAATGTCATGATAAGTAGATAAAGATGGACATTGTCAACGATTTCATCTTGCTTGGATCCACGATGAAGGCCCTGGAGGCACCAGTCAAGCGATCAAATGACACATTACATTGAGTAAATCTGCTGCACAAGACCTGTTTAACGTTTTTTGAAAAAGTAGGGAGGTTGTTTTAAGGACTAAAGTATGTCTGAGAAAAGTCATGGTATTTTCAATGTTCTCATGTGAAAATTGGATATTGAATACGGAAGGCAGAAGAAGAATTCATGCATTTGAACTATGGTGCTGATAAGGAATATTAAAGTACCCTAGACTGCCAAAAGACAAACATCTATCTAGGAAGACATTCAGGCAAAATACTATTAGAGGCCAGATGACAACACACATAGTTTGGACACTTTGTCAGGAGAGACCAGATGTTCAACAAGATGGCTTGCCCCAATGGCTACATATATGTCTCAAACATAAGAACTACTGTGAGGATGGTGCAGGGACAGGCAATGTTTCATTCTGTTGTACATAGGGTTATTATGAGTCAGAAACAACTACCACTGCAATGGTCTGTTGAACCCCAATTAAAACAGTTCTTTGAAAGTACTGGCAATACCTGAGTGAGTAGAAAATGTTGGGTTTCGGATCTATGGACAAAGATAACTTCTACTTGCCCTTTTGTGTTGTAAATATTCCTTTGTTTTGAATGACTGACTCAACATATTTTATATTGTTAAATGCCATCATGTCAGTTTAGACTAATAGCATCCCTATGTCCAGCAGAATGAAACACAGCTTGGTCCAGTGACATCCTCAAAATTTTGATCGCATTCATTGTTTCAGCCATCTTCTTGATGGTCTTTGTTTTCTTTGACACTCTATTTTACCATGCACAATACCCAGAAACTTGTCTGTCTTGACAGCATGCACAAAGTACAGGAAACGGAGTTCCACTATCCCCTACCGGCAACACAGTCTTCATCACAATCTTTTATTGTATGTCCATTTAAACCATTGGAAAAAAGTCAAGTCTTTCTGTATGTTTCTGTATATGGCTAAATAAGAGCTACAAGCCCTTGTTCTGACTCACCTACAATTTTTTTCTTAAAGGCTGAAATCTACAGGAACAGATCTAGTTTGTAATTTGTGGATTGCCTACACACTAAGAGAAATGAGAGTGTATTGAATGTTTTAATTTTAGATAAGTTTCTGATGTTGCGTTGCATTCTAATAAAGGAATTTTTGAAAGGAAGGAATCATCTCAATTATTGCTTGTAAGAATAAAAGATTTTATAAGTAGATCAGTTTGAACAAATATCTTGCTTTTTCCAGAAGAAATGGAAGCTAGAATTGGCTCAGTGACTTGTTCACAGATTAACATCCGTATACCTATGGAATTGGGGTTGTATCACAGATCTCCTGCTTCAGATGGACTATCCTTTCTATTGCAGCTTTCTGTTGTATAAACCTCCCTAGCATTCTGCACGTGCAGACAGATTGGAAAGAGGTAGTAATATAGCAAAGCATCTGCTCTCAACAATGAGCAAGTACATTGCATGCAGACCTTGTAGAATATTGGGGAAGCTTAGCAGTGTTTTTGTAAGACCTGCGATGTTTCCCAAGTAGAAGAATGGAAATAATGCAAAAATATTTTTGATTCATTGAGCCAAATCAGGATGTTCAGATAATGCTATAAATGCTGAAATAAAATAGAGGCTATATTAATAAAGTAGTCTTTTACCATACAAAAGCAATGCTTTATAAATTTTTACATCAATAAGCAAGGAAATACATACAGAGTTTAGGTACAACGAATCACTATTAAAAGGCAACAACAGCAAAAAATTCATTTTTATGGAGTAGATATGACTTTTATTCACTAGAAGTCCAATGTGCTATCCATTGTGCCACAAAGTCTCCTTAGATATGACTTTTAGAGTCTGTAAGATATCGTAGAATCATTAAATATCCAAGGCTATAATCTTTTTCAGGCTGCCACATCTTTCTCCCAGGTGATTCTCCTGAGTTCCAGGGCTCACGTGTCCACCAGTGATGATTGTTTAACCGTGCTGTGCCACCAGGACTTCTAATTCCAGATTGAGATATATAACAATTGTAAAAGCATTCATTTGTACTCTGCTTTTGCTTCACTCAAAATGTGACCTTCCTTGGGGCGGAGTGGTCTCCTGTTGAGCTGCTTCCCGGGAGGCTGCGAGGCTGCAGGGAAAGGGGAGGCTTTCTCCTCAGGGGGGGCAGCCTAGGACACCCACAGGAGGCAGTTCTACACTCTCCTGCAGGACTCTCCACGAGTCAGAACTCTCTCGGTGGCAGTGAGGGAAGGAGGACATCATTCAAAATAAGTCATGAATATTTTTCTAAAACTATGATTTTTAGATTGACTAATGTGTCTGATATTCCAGTCATTCCACTAGCATGCATGGATATTCATGTTACTTTCTACTGTTTGCTACCTTAAATAACTGGGAGATGAAACTCTTACTTAAAATTATTTGAGTCCTGACCATTTTAACACATACATTTTATATATCGTATTATATATATATATATATATATATATAAGCCAATATAATATTGTTTTATCCCATTTCCTATCTTTTTTGGGGGGGGTCATCACTGCCCTCTGGTGGTCGTGGGAGCTACCCAGCGCCGCTCCTGAGAGCCGCCGCTGGATTTGAACCGCCAAGTCCGCGGGCCGCAGTCCCGCACTCAACCACTTAAGCCACCAGGGCCCAGCCTCCTATCTTTTTTTGTGTGTGTGGCATCACTGACGTGGTGGGAGTAGGAAGCCCAGCCTTGCTCTCGGAGAGCTGCTGCTGGATCTGAACGGTCAACCCTTTGGGCTGCAGTCCCGCACACAACCACTATGCCAGCAGGGCTCAGTCTCATTTCCTATATTTTTGACACCCACAAACCAGTGTTCCTGTCTCTGCCACAAACACAAAGAATACAAGTGATGGGGAAGGACAGCCGAGAACTAATCAGACTGAAACAGATTGGGAAAAAGGTTGAATTCTTTCACATTCAAATCTCTAATTCAGATAACAGAGGAACCCCCAACCCCATGACAACACATATGGATTCAATCACACCCATTCCTAGTAAACATTTAAAATCACAGCATATTACAAAAGCCTATGTACTTTTCAATTTTTTCCCCCTTGGCAAAAATAATGTGGTTTTCTGTCCTGTAAGAATAATGTGTTCAGTTGCATGTCCTGCATTCAGCATTTGGCCAGTTTACACCTAACACAAAAGCAAGAAGAGAGCTCAATTTGAACCTAAGAACAAAGCACATTGTGCAGAGCACCCAACCCCGAGGACCTGGCACCGCCGCGTGTGCACCATACCATAACAACTGATGCTGCTCCTCCCAGAAGCCTTAACCAACTTCCTCATTTGGAGCATCTGTTGCTTGATCACCCATCCATCTATCTCCACTCATGTAAACTAAATTCTTGGAAGTCTTTACCTCTTTTCATGGATAAGCATAATGTCCTTCCTGCCTAAACTCCTTTACAAACCTCTTCTTTTCCCCTTCTTTGGTGAAACATAGCCAATATAGCCTTTGGTCCCTTTATGTCTTCTCTTGCAAGATGCATCTCTATCCAAACAAACCATTTTACTTCTCCCCTTGCAATAATTGGCAAAAGAAACTTTGCTCCCTGCTTGTTGAGCAGGGAAAGAGGTTTACAAGATGTGAATTTTTTTGAACATTCCAAGTGTAGTGCCTTGAGAATGTCCTTCATAATGTATCTGTTCTTGCGCAGTTTTCCTTATCATAAAGTTGATTAAAGCTGGTAGGTCACATTTGGCTATTTCATCAAAGCTATAAGAATTTAAATCAAGATGAGTCAATGTGGTCTTCATAGTATAATTTAATTATTTGAAATGCTATGCAACTATACTACTTATTCAAGCCTACACTAAGCACAAACTATAGATTAATCTCTTATAATATTAAATTTCTGTTTTGATGCAATAGTGAAGTTATAATGGAGAATTATTTTCTCTAGTCCATGTTTTTGAAAATTTTAGTGCCTGATTGATAGAATTCTTATATTCCCTGTGGGAGATTTAAGTTCAATTTCCTGGCAATGGACTTTATATGCAATCACCAGAAGTCTGTTAGTGGAGGAGTCCTGTTGCTATGATGCTCGGCAGATTTCAACAGAGCTTTTAGACTAAGTCAGAATAGGAACTACTTATGAGCATTTTATAGATCCCAATATCCATCACAGAGATGACATGAAACACAGCAGCATTTTATTCGTACACAGTATCACATGACTCAAGGACAATAGCAACCTAAATTTATTTGCATATTAAATCAAGGCACTCTACTCAATCTTAATAACATTTTCATGGTTCAAATATCTCTTATTCTAAAATTGATTTGTAACATCACACTAATTGTATAAAACTGAATAAATTAATATTCCACTCATCTTACCTGAAAGCCCAGGATTCTTTTGATTCTGGTGATAAATATAAGTGCTTTCGGGAAAATGTGTTCCCCCTGTTGTTTCTCAGCCACACAGCATAGCCAGAGTCTGCCAAGATGAAGGCCACGCTCTTATTCGGCAGGTTGGAAACCCAAATATTGGAAGATCCAAGAAAGCCGTGCTGTAAAAGCACAGCTGGCCATGGAGCTGAAATGCAAACAGGAAGCAAGGTTAATACAGTATCTTTGCAATGTTTCTTCTAGAAAATGTGTGGTTCAATTTCTCACACATTCTAGACAAAACAGGCAGTTCAGAATGGCTTATGTACCATGCAATGGAATCAGCAATGACTGGAATGATAGCCGTTTATGGGTTTTGTAACTTCCAATACAATATACAAAACTCCCACTCTTGAGAAGTTGATTCCTACTCATAGAAACCATACAGTATGGAGTAGGGCTGACACATATGGTCCCCAAGGTTATGACTTTTTGTGAAAGCAAATGGACACATCATTCTCCTAATGAGTGGCTGGTGGGTTTGAACCACCAACTCTTCGGTTAGCAAGCCAGCACTTAACCCGCTGCTCTGTCAAGCCAAGTCAAACCATGGTCACCGCCATCGCATCAATTCTGACTTGTCGAGACCCTGTAGTGCAGAGCAGAACCACCCTGGGGGTTCCAAGACTATCCCTTCACAGAAGTAGACAGGATCGTCTTTCTTCTGCTCTCCCAGTCCTCCTTAAAGACAATATACACATTTTGAAAGTAATCTCGACATTAGCAACCACGTCTACAAGAGGGGAGTCCCACTTGAAGCGGAAGCAACCCAGGAATTCCTTTGCATGGTGCTTAATTGAAAGGCTATTTTGAAAGTGCATAGATGGTTTCAATGATATACTCAAAGCAACAATCTCAAGAAGTTTACAGTGTTTTTGTTTTCACAAATAATCAGAGATTCTTTAAATCTCTTTTAAAATTCAATATTTAATAAAATGTTTAGAGACAAAGGATCAACCCAGTGGGTTTAAACATGGTACTGATGTGAGGAGAGAAGTTATCAATTAAATTTTAAAATCTTAAAAATACCTCAAAGTTCAGAGATACTGATTTGCTTAAATCTGTGTAGTTGAATAATGAAATATTTAACTGTACCCAGGCTTCTTGCTTTCTAGGTAGTACACTTGTCCACTTTTCACAATAACAATTTAGAATATTATATGTGTGTATGTGTGTATATATATGTGCATATATATGTATATGACAGAGTATAAGAGTGGGCTTCAAAAAGGGTTTGAAGTTCTCTCTTAAAGATGGAGATGATTGTGGAACTTTTTCTCAAAAAGGAGAATATCTCATCTGAAAAACTTGGATTCCCCCCTCCTTTTGTAGAAGACAATCTCTTCAGATCAAGTCACATTTTTTATGGCAACTACTTGCATCATTAGCATTTAGTTTTCCATGAAGAATTCTGCTAGCTCCCAAGATAAAGCCATCTTCAGTTACAACTTGATATTCTTCATTTGGGTAAGCCCAGTAGGAAATTATCTGACTCTCTAGAGAAAAGAGAAATCATTGGTGTTTTCCTTTTGAAAATAAAGTCTAACACATTTATTTTAGTGTTTTGCTCAAATGACTGTAACATGAAAAGAAGTATGGGAATTTGGGTCATCTCCAAAGTAATTATTTATGCACTAAAAAGATAATAACTTATAGTATTCATCAAGGATTCAGGATTGGCAAGCTTAAGATATTTGGTAAAATTATATCATCCCAAACACAGGTGTCAAAAATATTACTATTGAAAGCTTCCACATTTTCTCTTTCCCTGTGGGATGTAAATTGTTAGAAATTAAATTAAGTATTTCAATAAACTTATATAAGAATGAAAAAATTTAGTCTATAAAAAAATCAACCATGGCATAGATTAAAAGCATGAGCTCTAAATCTAATTCGTTGAATTTTAGCTTAAGTCTGTCATTACCTTATTGCACTGACCTTGGGAAACTGTTTCCACTAATATTTTCTTTGCCTCTGTTTCCTCATTAATAATAAGATGGGCAATATCAATGCCCCTATTTTGATTACTTGAATATTGAACTGTTAATAAATATTGAAAACACATGGGACATTGCCAGACATAATGTAGAATTTCAATATACATTAAGTGATTTTATTATAATTTATTCTTGGATTAATCATCAAGAAATATTAATAACTCATAGGAACTGATTAAAAATGATTCAACAGTATGCCAACAGGGAACTCTCATCCATATGATCCCATTTCAGAAGAGGACACAGAATGAGGACTACTATTTCTGATTTTGTATGCATCTTTGCTGAAAGCAAAGAGGTTTCCCTATCTGTTATTAACTATAAAAAGGCATGCAACACTGTGGATCATAACAAATTATGAATAAAACTGAAGTCAACTGTAATCTTGTGGAGCCTGAACACAGATCAATAGGTAATCATTCAAACATACCAAAGGGGATAAGTGCTTTAAAATCAAATACATAGTGGGCAAGGATGTTATCCTTTTGCCATACAATTCCATATAAATACTGAGCACATAATCTGAGAAGCTGGACCACATGAAGAAGGATGGACTAACAAGCTAGAAGACTCATTAACAACCTGGGATAAGTAGTAGATACCTCCTTGCTTGATAAAAGCAAAGAGTACTTGAAGCGGTAACTGATGAAAATCAAAGACTACAGCCTTAAATATTGATTACACCTCAATTTAAAGCAGAAGTCCTCACAATTACATCTATAATCAACAACATGAAAAGTGAAGACAAGGTTTCCATTTTACTTGGATCCACAACAGATATCCATGGAAACAGCAATCAAGAAATCAAGTGCTTCAAGAGAGGCTAGATTTATTGGTAGGAGAGAGACAGGTGGAACCCTTGAGACTAGGTCTGAAAGAGAATTCACCCCTCATGAGAGCAATCAACCATTTGTGATCAAAAGGACATTATTTATCCAATGGCAAAGATCAGAGAGTTAGGAAAACAGAAGAATGAAAGTAGAAAACATAGAGATAGCAAAATAAATGATCATCCACTGAGGGAATGCAATGGATGAGTTGAAAGAAAATGTGCATGAGTTGCTAAAGGTATTAAGACTGGGTTCTATCAATCTTCATCTAATTCACAATAAAAACAAAAAAAGTGAGGTTATAGACCTAGATGTAGGATACATAGAGAAGCCATAACTTTATCATTTGATGCTTTTCTTTAATAACATTTCTCTCTTTTTTCTCTCTTCTTTTTTCATTTCATTGGGAGTTAATACAGATATCATTCAATTGCTCAGTCACATCAATGGTATTCTACTACTGATTTCTTTTTGGACCCAAAAGGAAAAAAACCTTTCTATTCTGCTTTGATATGGTTTTTATAAGTTTCATATGGAATACTTAATACTTATAGAAGGTGTAAATAATTTACATAATAAAATGATAAAAATGAATGAAAATGAAAGTAAACTTGGCATGTTATGTTCATTTTGTATTTTGTTAATACTGTTATTTCTTCCCATTCATTTCAATCAAAGAATGAAAACTTTTTTAAAGAACTGAAAAAATGAATTACAGGGAGCAAAGCTGATGTAAGAAAACCCTACTTTAAAGCAGGTGTGAGAAAAGCCTGGCTTAGCGGCCTGAGCAACACTTGTTAACATTACACAACTTACCCAAGAACAGTAGTTCCAGCCATCACAGTAGAGGCGAGCTAATCAAATGTGTCACCAGCATGGCAGCTAATGATGTTATAAGCATTCCAATGGTGCTTTGCAGAAAAAAAGTTTCCTAGCTCTGCATTAAAGTGATATGCATATGTATGTATGTATATGTGTATATATATCTATAGATTACTAAGATGAACCTAACTCAAACCATGGCATTTTAATCTCCTCAGGTGAAAATTAGATAATGAATAAGAACCAAAGAAGAATTGAAGCATTTGAACTGTGGTATTGGAGAATAATAATATAGAATATACCACCAAGTGCCATTAGAATGAACATGTCTGTCTTGTTCGTTGTATAGACAGATCCTTCTAAGAAGCAAGAATAGCTTCTTTAGCATCTGATTATATTATAAACTCCACAGAGGATTATGACATAAGATAAATTTGACTTTGTAAAATCAGTTTTACACAAATATTCTTATATGCCATGTGCTCCTTATCAATCTAGAGATGTAATGTAACTAGAAAAGAAAATGAACCAGATCTATGGAGAGATAAAACTTGAATATTGGAAAAGATATAAGGAGAAAAACATTAAAGAGAGACAAATTACTATAGTCCTGGAGACTGAAAAAGGATCATAAAGAGAATATAACCAAACAAACCAGCTGCCGTTGTGTCCATTCTGACTGTAGTTTTCCAGACTCAAGCTCTCACCTCTTTCACTTTCAGACTTATGATTTTTCAAATTCACACCTTCTTCATTTCCCACATACATTTCATTAACATGTAAAAGTCGTGTGATATTTGGATGAAATCTTTGTACAAAGTCAAAATTGCATGTAATTGCAAGTACGCTGGTTTTGCTTCTCTAGAGACCCTGGTCTAATACCACCTATAAAAAGAGAGTACAGACTGAGCCCTGGTGGCATAGTGGTTGAGTGCGTGACTGCAGTCCAATGGCTTGGTAGTACAAATCCAGCAGCAGCTCTCCAAAAGCAAGGCTGGGCCTCCCACTCCCACAGAGGGCAGTGATGCCCCCCCTAAAAAAGAGAGTATAGAACACTATTATAAGAAACCAAGAGAGACCTGTATAAATGGATGAATATCGACTATTCATGGATGTTGTTGTGAGGGGAGAACATATGCACAATAAAATGAAATTTTGCCCAGTCCTTCACCATCCTGACCATTGTTCCTATCCTTGATCCCATGTTGCAGCCTCTGTGTCAGTCTATCTCCTTGAGGGCCTTCCTTTCTTTTACTGTCCCTCTACTCTACCACGCATGATGACTTTTCCAGGGGCTGGTGCTTCCTGAAGCATGTCCAAAGTATGTGAGACTAAGTCTCACCATATTTTCCTTGAAGGAGTACTCTGGATGTACTTTTTCCAAGACAGATTTGTTTGTCCTTTTGGCAGTCCATAGTACTTTCAATATTCTTCACCAGCTCCAATATTTCAAATGCATGGATTCTTCTTCTGTCTTCCTTATTCAATGTCCAACTTTCAATGCATATGATCAATGAACAGATTTGCCTAATGCAACTGGTCTTTAATCTCTTGATTGTTGCTTCCATGAGCATTTATTGTGGATCTTAGCATGACAAAAGTCCTTGATCACTTCAGGATTCTTCTATAATGGTGTCACTCATAGGTCCAGTTGTAAACATTTTTGACTTCTTTACATTGAGTTGGAATCTATACTGAAGGATAAATCCTTGATCTTCATTGGGAATGCTTCAAATCCTCCCTGTCAGCAAGCAAGGCTGTGGCATCTACATGTCACTGCATTCTTCTTCAGATAATCCAGGTTCTCGAATAGTTTGCTCAGAATAAATATTGATTAAGTATGGCTAGAGAATTTGACACTGATGAACATCTTTCCTGACTTCAATCCAGGCAGTATGCTCATGTTCTGTTTGCAAAATTGCCTTTTGATCCATGTATAAGTTCTGCATAAGCACAATGAAGTGTTCTGGGGTTTCCATTATTGCTAAGGTTTTTCATAATTTGTCGTGATCCACACAGTCAAATGCCTTGGCATAGTCAACTAAACCCAAGCAATCATCTTTATAATAGTCTTTGTTTTCAGTCAAGATCCAACTGACACCAGCAATGATAGCTCTAGGACCTAGCAATGTCCTCTTCTGAATCCAGACTGAATCTCTGGCAACTTCCTGTCAATAAACTGCTGCAACTGCTGTTGGATGATCATGGGCCAAATTATACTTACATGCGATATCAGTGATATTTTTCTATAATTTGAGCATCCTATGGATTCACTTTTCTTTGGAATAGGTACGATATTGATCTCTTGCAGTCAATTGGCCAAATAACTGTTTACCAAATTTACTGGCAGTGATGAATAAATGCTTCCACTGTTCATCAGCTTGTCGAAACATTTCAAATGACTTTCCATCAATTCCTGCAACCTTGTTTTTGACTAACACTCTCAGTGCAACTTGGGCTTCTTCTGTCCGTACCATTGGTTCTTGTTCATGTGCTACCTCCTGAAATGATGGAATGTCTTCTAGTTCTTTCTGGTACAGTGATTGTGTATTCTTTCATTCTTCTCTTGATGCTTCCTGAATCACTCAATATTGACCATAAAATCTTTCAAGGTTACAACTCAAGACTTGAATTTTTCTTGCATTCTCTCAGTTTAAAATATGCTAGACATAGTCTTCCCTTTTAGTTTTCTAAGTATAGGTCTTTGCACAGTTCATTGTAACTGCAATTGACTTTGTCTTCTTGATCTGCCCTTCAAATTTTTCTGTTCGGCTCTTTGCCTTCATCATTTCTTCCATTTGTCTCAGCAATTCTGTGAGCAAGTTATAGTGTCTCTTCTAATATTCACTTTGATCTTTCTTTCTGTCTTTTTAATGACCTCTCGCTCTCATGAGGATTTGCTTGTTGTCCTCCCACAGTTCATCAATATTCTGTCATTAGTATTCAGAGTGTCAAATCTGTTCTTGAGATGTAATCATAATTCACCTTGAACATCATAGTTTGGCTTTCATAAACTTGTTTCAATTTTCTTCAACTTCAACCTGCATTTACACATAAGCAATTGATTGTTCCACAGGCAGCCCCTTGTCTGATTTTAGTTGCTGATATTGAACTTCTCCATGGTCTCTTCCCACAGATGTAGTCAATGTGATTTTTGTGCATTCCATCTGCAGAAGTCCATGTGTGTCATTGCATTTTTGTTATTTAAAAGAGATACTTCCAATGAACAAGTTGTTGGTGGTACTAAGTTCAATCCTACAACGCTCAGCTTTTTATTATTCATTTCTTATTTTCCAATGACTGCTTCTTCCTCTTTCTTTTCAATTTTGCATTTAATTTTCCAGCAATTATCATTGCATCCTGATTGCATGTTTGATCTATTTGAGATGGAAAACATTGGTATATTTCTTGGTTTCCTCATCACTAGTTTTTGTAGTTAGTGCATAAATTTGATTAATAACTATATAGATTAGATCTGTGAAGGGAATAAGATATAATTCTATTACAGACTGCATAGTACTTCAAGATAGATCTTGACATTTCTTTTTGACCTTGAATGCAATGCCTCTCCTCTTGATTGTGCTACTCGCAGCATAGTAAACCATATTGTTTTCTGAGTCAAAATGATCATTATCAATCCATTTCAGTTCACTAGTGCCTAGGATACTGATTTTTTATGTATTCCACTTCATTTTTTATGGCTTCCGATTTTCCTAGATTAATGCTTCACACATACAAAATTCCCATCTTTAGCAGATTTTTGCAGCTCTTTCTCCTTAAACATGAGTTATACTTCATCAACCAATGAAGGTCCTAAACGCTCCATTCCCCACGGGCTTTACTAGGCCCCCATCACCATAGCCAACTCCACTCAGAAAAATCAGATCCTCCACAGTCACATTTCAAGTTTCCTCAGACCTGTGGGGTCCATGTTCTGGTACTATCTCCAACAATGTTTTGCTTCCATTCTTTATGCTTTCAATGTCTGACAATGTTTCCAAGCTACACACATGGTTTACAGGGACTACTTTCTGTGAAGTGGGTAGCTGAGTCCTTCTTCAGAGTGTATCTTAGTCTATAAGCTCAGCTGAAACCTGTTCACCATGGATGAGCCGGATGGGATTTGAAATACCAGTGACCTAGTCTCCAGCATCATGGAAGCACACAAGCAACCACAATAAGTCAAAGTGATGGATGAGGGGTGGAGTGACATTGAGACATCTTCACAATATTTGTTCTACTTGGGGAAAATAATTTCAAATATGTTATTTATTCAATGTTTATAAAAATATTGAAAATAAAGTGATAAAAAATCCATAAACAAAATTACTTTCTCCTTATTATCATCAGAAAGCAAAGTGGTGTGGTGGGGCTGAAGTGAGGAGAATCAGTGAGCAAATAATGAATGAAGGCGGGAGAGGAAGCGCTAGAACTGATTGTGATGATGTATGTAGAGCTCCTTTTAAAAGTGACTTCACTCTGAAAACAAATGTGTATGGATGGGTTGTGAAGCCCAAATCCACATTAAATCAGTGAGGAAGAACGTAGGGTGAAGACAGGAATAGATCAAAAATTAAGAATTAATGAGTTACAAAATATCATCAAATAAAATTTAGTTTCCATCTATAATAATAAAACGTTGCAAAACAAACAAAAAACAAAGCAAAGGAGAAAGTTGGATAATTTTGCTTCACATTAATAGAAAACTTTATTGAACAAAAATATTAAGAGTTGATGCTATTGTTTCTCATTATATCCTATGTCTAGGTCTACATACTTCAGAAATGTCTCCATTTCTCTAATCCTTTCATGAAGAATTCCAACTTCTTCAACTTATGCCACATAAAATTACCATTAATCTAAATTTGGCTATTCTGGAATTTCTGATAGCAGTCAGAATTTCTGGAATTCCTATACTCACAAAGTGACAGATAAAAACATTAAAGCAACATCTTTGCACTCCAGAGAGACTAAAATAATGTCCCTTTGAGATTTCTGTGATCTTGGGAACAACAGTTTTGGAAGACATATTTGTTGGATGGAAGAGATAATATTGTACAAGGACAGCTCATGGGACTGTCCTTGCTACCTTCAAAAATAATCAAGTGAATTAACTTAACAGAAAAAATAAATTCCTCAGACAAACTTTCCTGACTTTTTTCCTCATCAATGCAGTTTTCACTTTTCTTGTAAAGAAGAATAGTCTTCTTGTGCCAATAAAAACAATCTATCAAGATTACCCCTTTGGAACCCCCCCCAAAAAAAACATTTACCATAATCTGTGAGCTAATATCTACACCTTGAATTTTACGGCTCCAAAGATACTATCAAAAGTCACTATTTTGATTGGTGCTTGATTTTGACACTTTAACAAGGCAGAGACAAGTATAGTACTGAGAGGATGAGTATAAGAACTTATCTGCAGCCATCTACTGAGTAATAACACATATTTACAACATATTTTATTTTAAAAGAGTGCATGCATACATCCTACTAACATCCTACTAACAATGCCTTTTTTACTTACCAACATAAAGTAAAGATGACTGGGTCAGTGAAAAAATATGAAAGCAAATTTTGCTGCAATAAAATGATGCACTATTTTTTGCTTTAATTGTATTTATGTATTCATTTATTTGTTAGTGGGTTGTTTATTTATTTTCCATTTCATTGGGAGTTCTTTCAAATGTTGCAACAACCCATAGTTCAATTATGTTTAGACACCCAGTGGTGTCCGGCTATTAAAAGATACAGTGTCTGGGGTCTTGAAGGCTTGAAGTTAAACAAATGGTCCTTTAGTAGGGAAGCAACAAAGTCCACATGGAAGAAGCACACCAGACTGTGTGGTCATGAGGTGTCTATGGAAATAGGTATCAGAAGTTCAAAAACAAGCAACCAAATTGACCTGAAGGAGCATAGGCAAAGTGAAGACCCAAAAATCACCTGCAAGAAAATTGGACAGTCCCTCACAGAAGCGCCACAGAGAAGGAATGATAGATCTCACCCCCCCCCCCGAACCTTCGATTTACTCCCCTTGTCTTCGGTATTATTTGTCCTGCCTATCTTTTATAGAAACCAAAAGAGAAGAGAAGAAAAAAAACAAAAACAAAGGTAGCCATGCAAATAACTCACCTACCATCCTACTATTCATTCTCTTCGGGTGGGGGTTATAGTCATCACTGCTATCAGTTTTCCCTTATCCCCTTCTGCCTTCCCCCCTTTCTGCACCCTCAGGAAATCATTGCTCCCATTACTATTACTGGAGGTTTTATCTCTCTTGGAATTCATGCAGTGAACAATCTTAATTATACAAATGAACCTATGCATGTCTAACAGAATTAAGGAGGTAAAACTAAGACCATAATAGTAAGGGGAGAAAATATTAAAAAACTAGAGGATAGTTATGTGTTTCAACAATGCTATGTGCACACTGGATGATTAGTGAGTAGGCCCTGGTGAAATCTCTCTGTCCATTCCCCTTTTCTTTCAGGATCCATCTCCCAGGACCCACTTATGTGACAGCATTACCACCCTTTAGTCCTTAGCATTCATGTCCAAGAGGCACACCTTATACAAGTCCCTATTGCTTTTCCTACTGTCAAGGATGGATCAGTCTAGTGTCCCACCCCCACCCAATTACACCTTTAACTTTCAGTGTGGCCCTCTTGTGGATACCCCCAACCAGTTCAGATGAGGTGCATTCACCACCCACCCCCAGTCAGATGTCTGCTATCAAGATTCTTCAAGAACTTCATCTCTTTGCTCCAATTGCTGGTACTCCTCTCTTGGTTTGCCCCCAGGTGGTCTGGTCAGACCAGCCATCACAACTCCTCCAAAATTTGTTGCTTTTTGTTTTCTTGAATTGGGCTATCCTTGTGTGTGTTGGGTGGTAACTTATGGTTGCTTCATTTGTAGTTCCCAGATATAGTAGCTAACAATCAGGAACATTTTCTCACATGTTTACTGACTATTTGGGTTTCCTCTTTTGTGAATCTTCTGTTCAGTCTTTTCCCCACCTCCTCAGTGGGTTGTTAGCTTTTTTTTTTTGTTAGCTTTTTGTAAAGCTGCAGGATTATAGTGATTTCAGAAATAATACCTATGCTATGTCATTACTAAATGTCTTTTTCTAGGTAGTGTGGTCTCTCATTGCTCGTTATGAAGTCTTTTGATGCACATCTTTAGTATGTGCTATATGACTATGATTCCTTCCTCTGGGTGAGGATTCTTCATTATTGCTGATAGGCCATGGATGCCTTGCATTACCTGTTCTGATTATCTTATTAGTTTGATTATCTATCATTATGCCAGTGCTATGCTGTTTTGAGAACTGTGGCTGTATAATAAGTTTCAAAGTCAAGGCAATGTAAGCCTAGTCATGCAACTCTCATCACAATTCATACATCAATTGAATAAACATATATTTGTACATTTCCTTCTTTATTTTATAGATATTTAATATTGAGCCCTCTTTAAAATTTCTTTTCATATAAATCATTTTATTGGGGGCTCATACAACTCTTATCACAGTCTACACATTATCCATTGTCTAAAGCACATTTGTACATATGTTGCCATCATCATTCTCAAAGCATTTTCTTTCTACTGAGTCCTTGGTATCAGCTCATTTTCCCCCTTTCCTCCATATCCATCCTTCATGAACCCTTGGTAATTTATAATTTTTTTAGTTTTGCAATGTCAGATATTTCCCCCCACCCTGTTGTTTATTGCCCACCCCCCTGGGAGGGGTTATAGGTAGATCATTGTGATTGAGTTCCCCTTTCTACCTCCACCTTTCCCTTCCTCTCCTGGTATGGCTACTCTCGATATTGGTCCCAAGGAGTTAATCTGTCCTATATTCCCTGTGTTCTAGCTCTTCTCTGTACCCAAGTACATGCTCTGGTCTAGCCAGTTTTGTAAGGCACAATTAGGATCGTGATAGTGAGGGGTGGGGGGCATTAAAGAACCAGAGAAAAGCTGTATGTTTCATTGTTGCTACACTGCACCCTTACTGGCCTGTCTTTTTCCCGTGAACCTTCTGTAAGAGCATTTCTAATTGCTTACAGATTGGCTTTGGGCCTCCACTTCACACTATCCCCCTCATTCACACTATGATTTTTTTCCTCTGGGTTTTTGATGTCTGATATCTGATCTCATTGACACCTCATGAGCACATAGGCTGGTGTGTTTCTTCTATGTAGGCTTTGTTGTTTCTCAGCTAGATGGCTACATGTGTACCTTCAAGCATTCAAGACCCCAGAAGCTATATCTTTTCATAACCAGGCACCATCAGCTTTCTTCACCACAATTATTTATGCATCACATTTGTCTTCAGCAACTGTGTCAAAAAGGTGATCATCTCAGAGCGCCAGATTATTAGAACACAGTGTTCTTGTGCTGTGGGAATACTTCAATAGAGGCTCAATGTCTGTTTGCTTCCTCAAAAATATGTACCTATAATTATACGTACATAGATCTATTTCCCCATTGTTATATATAAATATATTTACATATGTACATACCTGTATTTAGACCTATATAAATGCCCTTTGCCTCCTTGCTCTTTCTTCTTTCCTTTTATTTCCTCCTGTCTCACTCTTGTGTTCAGCTTTCATTTGGGTTTCAAGATTTCCCTTGATCAAGCCCTGCCAGACATCCTACACCCTACTCACCATCAATATTCAGTCACTTGTTGTTCCCTTGCCCCTGGGTTTGTCAATACTCCTTTCCTTCCACCACCTTCCCCTCACCCAAGTGCCCCTGGAACTGTCATCCTGTTCGCTCTTCCAGCATTTTTATATTGCCTGGCCCATCCAGATAGACATGAAGCGGCAACATCTGCACAAGGACAATATCAAGCACAAGAAAACAACTATAGGAAATAAAACAATAGCTATAGCAACAACAAATTGGCAATGACAAAAAAAGGGAAAGAAAGGTCTATTTGTTTTTCTTTGCATGTGTTTTCCACTCAATTATGATGGAGCACAACACTCTGGCCCCACAGTCTATTTTTGGTGTTCCCCAGGGACTTCATTCCTCTGCTTAGTTGCATATCCCCAGCGTCTCACTTTGGTGTGGTGGGCTCAGGAAAGGCACAATTCCCTGTTTGTGTCTTCAGTGTTGTCCCCTGTGGTGCTATGGGTCAGTAAGGTATGTAGTGTCTTCTAATGGGGCCGCCGCTATGGTCCTCTCTGTGCATTGCCTTCTCTGAACAGAAATATTGCCCTCAGGGCTTGGTAGGCCAGGATATGTTCCATTCTTTTTTCTCCCCCTGTCTCCCCGCCCCACCCCCCCACCCCCCGCCACCACATACCCCTTGTTTGCTCCTGTGTGCTCTGATCAGACACATCACCCTTCTTGAGCTGTAGCTTCTGTGCTATCCTCTGAAATGAAGTGTTCAGGAGTCCTCCCCACCCCCTTTTTGTCCTTCTTATAGAGGAGTTCTTTGTCAAGGCATGAGCAACATTCAGGAAGGGGGTGGGTGAGCAAAGCTGTGGCAAGTGTGGGGGCGGGGCCCCAGGCCATGAGCATGTCTGGGCAGGGGGTGTAGGTGAAGGAGGCCTGGCTACCAAGCTGCTGTGCTACTGGAGTTCAGCTTAGTGCCAGGAGGACAGGCTAGTGCGCCGAGGAAGGTCTGCTCACATGTGGGTACAGTGCCCTATGAGGTCCCACTGCCTGTCCTGGACTGCCCCCACTCAGGGGCAGCCATTACCTGTCCCTCAAACCAGCCATTACCTGTAGAACTCCCAATGCAGTTACCTCCACCTCATAAGAAACCAACTTCCAGGAAGTCCTCACTTATTATTTTCTATCATCAGACTTTCTTTTGGGTTTTTTTTTGTATTCTATTTCTTGTATGAACTACTTCATATCTCTAGAGTTACCCTAAGTGTAATAATAGACGATAATTTTAACTGATTTCTTTTTTCCAACATGAAGAGAGTTCGATGATAACTGCTTTCTTATTCATGGAGACAGAAAATAAAATAGGAATACTTTCTAAAGCAAGCAAAAACCTCCCCCTAAAAAACTTAAAAATCTAACGCAGCAACTGTTTGCTTCGCAATGTGTCATCATTTAGCCTCTGCTTGCCTGTTGCTCTAGGGGAACACACTGCGGGAGCTTACAAACAGCTGCTCTGCGGGGAAAGATGAGACTTTCAAGTCCTTTTACGAGGAGGAGCCACTCCATCCTGCCATATGGTATCACTGTGAATCCGAATTGACTCAGTGATAATGAATTTGCTTTTCTTTCTATTATTATTTTTATTATTATTATTTTGCCTGGTGGCATTTTGGTTAGCATTATTTCTCAGCCCCTGAATCACAAAACAAAGGGAAGTAAGGTCTTTTGAATCCATAGTAGCACCCAGCCTTTTGCACACACAGGTTTGTGATAACTCCTCTGAAATAGGCGATGACTGTTTTCTAAGTACTACAGGTTTCTAAAAGAAGATATTCATCAGAACATGTTTAGCTAAATCGCAAATGTAACTGCATCATCAGGGCTGGTCATATAAACTCTTCCTAATTCTTGCTTAATTAGAGAATCAGAACACAGCTTCTTTTACTGACATTAAAATTTTTATGATGCTAAGGATTTCCTGTTTCTCACTGACATGCCCTGACATAGAATCTGTAAACAAATCAATAGACATTACCGGATTACCGAAGTCTGTATTCAAGTCCTGCAGTTGATTCCAACTTTGTTCTGAGGTTGTTGTCGAAGAAGGATATTCTATTGTAAACAGATTAGGGAGATGTTGCAATAAGAAATTTCTCAACTGGAGAGAGATTAGTGATGGCTTCAGACGTGACAGACATCTCCTGTCACTCCCATTAGGGGACTTCTTCGTGATGAGAAGAAAGTTCATGAGACTGACGTGCTTGTTGTGCACTCAGAGTCTGAGTGCTGTTACTCGTGGGTAAGTAGAATTGGAAGCTCTCAGCAGAGAAGAGACTTTCCAATTCAGATCTAGTCACCCAAAGGTGGATAGACACAATGAACCCAGTCACATAAGCTTGCCTTCATAATCCCATCCCATCCACTGCAACTCTTCTTGGCTTGCCATGTTTCCAATTCTTCATTTGGTTTCCTTAAACATTTCTCTACATTATTGTGTACATTTTAACTAAAACTACCAAGACCTCCTGAAAACATTGAATGCAGTTCTCTCACTGGAGCCTAGCAAGCTATGGTCTTACTCAAGATCTCCATATAGGGAGACAGAAACGGGATCTTTCTGACTCTCAGACCAATATCTTTCATTCTACTGCCAACTTCAGTGTCTTCACTTGGTGAAGGCTTGTATCAGCTAATCTACAAGGAGTTTTAGAATTTATATATTTATATATATATATTTTTTTCCTTTTTTAGTTCCTTTTTTGTAACTGTGAGGTGTGTAAACACATTTGGTTAAATTAAATATATATGTATATATCCCAGAACTGATGTTTAAAATACCTACAATGGGAAAGAATATTTCTATTTCATCAATATATTTTCACCATTGATTCAGACATGTCTAGCTTGATCTAGAGTATGTGGAGGGTGGTGGAGGAGAACACAAATATTTTTGCACAAAATTTATAAAAAATATGAAAAGTAAACATAGCAAAAAAATGTACAGAGTTGAACTTAAACTAGTTTGCCTAGATTATTGCCTGAAATGCTTCTTTCACCAAATTATTGAACCAAATGTTTAAGTAATGCATACTTAATACCAAGAGATACTACTACAAAACTATGCATAGAGAAACATTCAAAACCACCACAAAAAATAACAATGGATTTAAAAAATATATTCAAGTAACGAAACAGACAGAGCAAACATAAAATGACACACATATACCCTAATATATCAACAATCACATGAATTATAAATGGTCTAAATAACAATTTAAAGCACAGAAATTGGCAGAGTAAATTTTAAAAAGAAGCATGACTAACTGATATGTTAACCATTAGAAATTTACTTCAGCCCTAAGAGTGTATAAGGATAAGAAAAGCTTCATTCAAACATTTATCAAAAGAAAATAGGAGTGGTTATATTAATGAGATATTAATCAGATATAAGTTGTTATAGTAAATATACTTATATTTTAATAAAAAGGTAGTTTTCAGAAACAAAGATGAATACTGTATAATAGCAAGTATAGGTAGAGACTGCAATATCCTTTCCCAACAATTGATAAAACTAGACTGAAAACTAACAAAGGTATAAAATATGTTCTCAAACTCAAATATGTTCTCATTTGGTCTGCCAGACCCCTCAGAAAAAATTACTCAATACCCTCCTGGCAACTAAAGACATTTATATCATAAGCCAAAATGCAGGAGAAAGTGTAAATATGGGTTTTTGCCAACCACCCCTCACCCCATCTACCACCCAGATCAATCCAGAGCTCCTAGCAGAAACTATTTCTTACTGTGAGAAATACTGATATAAAATAACAAAACAGTATCAATCAAGTATGATATAATTAGTATTTAAAGAACATGCAACTCAATAACCTCAGAATATACATAATTTTTAAGTTTCATGCTTGATCATATTCTGAGACAGACAAATTTCAAACAATTTTACAGAGTTGGAGTCATACAGACTGTGCTTTTCAACTACAATGAAATCAATAACAAAAAGACCTTCTTGGAAACTACCAAAAATATCTCAAGGGAATTAAAAAGTATATCAAAAGAAATGAAAACTAGATAATGTCCCTTTTAAAACGCTACACCCCTAAGGAGACATCATCAGATTATGACCTGATTGAGAGACTGAACTCCACCCAAATCTTTCCATGTGCAATTAAATGCATATAAAAACTAATCATGACACTTGACTAGATTTACCATTTAAGCAGGCAATTTTGTTCCTTCTAGTCATCCAAATTTGAATGTTAGAAAACACTTTCAAATTCTAAATGTCAGGCATTCCTCTGTCCTTTAATTATTTCTAAATAAAAGTCATTTAAAATACCAAATTCAGCTTTAACATAAGGAAATAGCAACATCAGTAACAAACTATGTATCAGAGTACAACAGAAATAGATGTGATTTATTCCAGGAATAGAAGGTTAGCTCATCATCCTAAAATTAATTAATATAAGTAACAAATTAAGAAAGGAAGAAAACATGAATATCTCAATATTGGTGACAAACTGTTCAAACTAATTTGAAACCAGAGTCATAAAGATTTCAGAAAGCTAGCATTAGTAGAAACATGTCTATGCTTGTAAAGACCATGTATGAAAGCAACCTTAGGCAAGCACCATACTTAATAAAAATAAAAAATAGGTAAAAACATAATGTGTGTTTTGTCTGAGATTTGGAATAAAAAAGGGTGTGCATTCTTAGCATAATACAGGAAGTCTTTACTAATACAATATAGACAATATAGAAAGACAAAAATAAACAGTATACAAATTAAACAGAAACTATTTCTATTTGTTTTTTTTTAATTTTTTGATACTCCAACTATTTCTTTTTGTAAATGATATTATTATTGTCATAGAAAAGTTCAAAGAAGCTGCCCCAAAGAGCTTTTTAGAACTAGTATGTGAATGTAGCAAAGTCAATATTCAAGGTCAATGGGCTGAGCCCCGGTGGCATAAGTGGTTGAGTGCGGAACTGCAGCCCGCGGGCTTGGTTCAAACCCAGCGGCGGCTCTCAGGAGCAGCACTGGGTAGAGCCCACGACCACCAGAGGCAGTGATGCCCCCCCACCAAAAAAAAAAAAACAAAGAAAATTCAAGGTCAATATGATAACAATTGTATTTCTATACATGAGCAATAAACAATTGAAATTTAAATTAAGTACCTTTGTAATAGAACCAGAAAAAATTAACAACTTTACATATAGTTCAAAATCTTATGTCAGAAACAATAAAACATTGATGAAAAAAACAGAAAATATTTTAGAGACTTAAATAAATGATCTTTAGAGAAAATTGCATTCACAATTTTGTAAAATTAAGATCTGCTTCAAATTGACTTACAGATTCACCACAGTCTCATTAAGCTATAAGCAGAATGCTTTTCAGTACCTATCAATAAGCCGCTTCTACAATTTGTATGGAAATGCACATAAGTTAGAAAACCAAAACAATTTTGGAAAAGAAGAAAATTTGGAGTACCCATACAACCTGACTTGTATGAAGATACACAATAAAGATACAGTAATTAAGATAGAAATTGTGTGCAATGTTTAGCAAATATATAAATAGGCAATATAGAGTCCAAAAATTGATCTTCACTTTGAAATGGAACAAGTGCAGAGGTATTTTGATGGAGAAGGGATAGTATTTTCTAGGAATGTTGCTGATGCAATAAGCTATCTCTGAAGCAGTGATTCTGACTATCATAGATCTTAATATAAAAGCTAAAATTATAAAACTCCTAGGTATAAACAATGGAAAAATATATTGTGGCCTCAGATTAGGCAAATGCTTTTAAATTCAACTTCAGAAGTATTATTCATAAATGAAAAGTTCTATAAATTTTATTTCAAGAAAATTCAAAAGCACTCTTAAAAAGACGATGTCTTAAGAGGTTTTATGATATTTTGTGAACTCATGGTCTGGGGAAAAGATACTTGTATTCCACATACTTGATAATGAACTAATACTCAGAATAAGTGAGAACATCTCAAAACTCAAAAATAAGAACACACAAAACCCATTTTTAAAAGTTCATAAAAATTCAGCAGATACCTTGACAAATGAATTGTGTGACTGAAACCAGCGTATGGAAAGATGCTCAACTTATTTGTTACTGCGATTCTTATAGTTGGGGGCCATCAAGTCCATTCTCTTTCATGGAGACCTCATGTGTGTCAGCTTGAAAACTCCATGGGCTTTTCAAAGGTAGGGTCGATCCCTGGGAGAAGATTCCCAGGCTTCCAAGGTGCCTCTGGCTGGGTTTGACTTGCCAAACTTTTGACTAGCAGTTGAGCACTTACTAGCTTGCACCACCCAAAGAGTACTATTTCCTGTTGAGGCTGTTGAAGCAATTATGACACTTTAAGACCATAATGCAACACCACTGTCCACATATTCCAATGACTTAAAACTTTTTAAAATATGCATCACATCATATTTGGGCAACGATGTGGCAGCAACGCCCATACAATGTTAAGGGAGATGTAACACTGTAAAATTACTTTGAATAACAGTTTGAGAGTTTCTTCAAACACACCTCTCATATAATCCAACTACCTTCTTCCAAAATAAATTAAAGCATGAGCCAACAAAAAGCTCTTTCACAAATGTCCATTGCACTTGTTGTTGTTGTTGTTGTTGTTGTTGTTGTTGTTAATTGCCATCAAGTTGCTCCTAGGTACAACAGGAACACTCTTGCTATACTTCTTCCAAGACAGATTTTTTTATTCTTTTCGTTGTCCCTGGTACCTATCTTAATAATTACCAAACACCTGAAATAACCCAAATCATCGTCAGCAGTGAATTTAAGAACTTTTGCATATCATACAGAGGGATACTAGTTAACACTAAAAAAGAATGAGCTATTAATGTGAGCTACAACAGAGAGAAGTCTCAAATAAAATCTACCATTAATGATTCTTAACACGGCCTACTGTAGCTTCCGGTATGTCCAATGACCAGTTTTCTTTTATGTAGTATTTTCCATGTTGAGGCTGAATCCTGGTGGCGCAATGGTTGTGTGTGGGACTGCAGCCCACAGGGTTGACGGTTCAAATCCTGCAATAACTCTCCAGGAGCAAGGCTGGGCTTCCTATTCCCCCCAGGGGAGCAATGCAAAAAAGAAAGCATTTTCCATTTTGATTAAAGCATATATACTTAGTCTTTAAGTCATTCAAGAAACAATGAATTCTTAATATATGGTTTTATTTAAATAAAGTTCTCGAAAAGCAAGCTAATGTATATTGATAGAAATGACACCTATATTTGTTTGTGACCGGGAATGGGGGCTGGTAAGGTGGTAGGAAGATATGGCAAATAAACACAAAGGAAATGTTAATGTTTGTGGGATGTCTTTTATACCCACACACTGGTTTTGTTGTTAGGTGTTGTTAGTCCAATTTTAACTCATGATGATGTGTCAAAGGAGAAATGCTCTTTTTGGTTTTAAGGTCTGTGACTTTCTAGAAGTAGATCTGTAGTCCTGTCTTTGTAACCACCTGTGGCAGTCACCGGTCTGTGCCAGTTTCAGCACTGGGAGTGTAGGGGTGGAGTCTACTCTGTCGATCTGGAGATAACCAATGAAATCTCTGTGTGGGCATGGCTTTCTCTGAGAATTTTGAGAAATCTCACAATATTCCCCCCCGGGGAAGTCAGAGACTATCGACTTAGTCACTCTGAGATGCACTATAGAGAAGACACAAGATTGAGTTCCTTGGAAATGCTCTATTGACAAGACAAGATGGTAGCATAGACCCTGAGTCTTAGAAACTGGAGGAACCAGAGAAGAAGAGGTCTGATGGAACCAGACCTCTGAAGGCAGAAAAGCCACAGAGAGACCCCTGCCATAGCTGAGATGCTTCTGTCACCAATGGATACTGCTGACAGACCCTGAGCTCTGGAAACAAGGAGCCATGGGGAGACTCCTGCCAGTGCCAGAATGCTTCTACTGCCGCTGGATACACAAGACTCTGCACCCACTGGCCTCTGATTGTCCTGGTGTCATTGCACATGCTTCATGAGTCGGAAGGAGACTTTATAGCCTGGTATGGGACATACGGGCTAATATCTAACTTATGACCTTGGACTGGACTGGGTTGGTATGCTTTCTCAATGTTCTATTTCTCATATAAAAAACCTTTCCCTTATATCTATATACATGTTTATGAATTTCTCTAGTTTACTCAGACTAACACATTTCTGGCTGGGTTTATACAGCCAACATCCCAGCTATTAGTCAAACATTTACATATTTTCAGTGTCCACACATTGCATATTTTATGTGAACTTTATAATATGTCAATTATGCCTCAACTCAGAAGATCCAAGTAATGGGAAAAGAACATTCCTAGATTCAAAAATGGAATAAGAGAGAGAAGCACTAGTGCTTAAGTAGAATATAATTGTGATTTAGGTTAGAATGAGGTTAATGAGATGATTAACCTTAATTATTTTTAGGACAAGAGGTGACTAAGAAAATCTATCAAGATGTTTAAGATTATCCCTTGAGAAATGCATAATTATCAAATAAGTAGTGGGAGAAAGATGCAGGTAAGAAGTTTTGCAACAGAATCAATTGCAAAAGAAACTATAAAATAAATTTGTGATAAAAAATTATAAATGACTAGCATCCTAATTATTTCAGTTCTTTTGATCATTTTAAACAAATTAAACTCACATTTAAAACTTCAGACTCATTCAGATATGAGGCTATGTACTTGTTTTATATAGCTTACAAGATACAAGGATACAAGCTTAAATCAACATGACATCAAAGAGTTAAAAGATAAAGTATAGAAAAATTTTTATTGAGCAGTCATTGCACATATTAATAGATCTTGTCTTCAGGAACATTACCGCTTAAAATAAATCAAAATGTATTAAAGTAGAAAGGAACCCTGTTGGCACAGTGGTTATGCTCTTGTCTATTAATTAAAAGATCCACACTTCAAACCTTCCAGAGCCTTTAAGGGAGAAAGATGTGGCGATATACATCCTTCTAGATTTAAATTTTTCGATTTCCTATGGAGCACTTCTACTCTGTGCTAAAGGATTGCTTTGAATCAGAATGATTCAGAAAGATACCATTAGTTCAACCTACAAAATTCCCAGAAATAAAGCTCCAACCAAGTCTTTACACTTATGAGTAGAGGATATAATGGCTCTTTGAGTTTCTTATAAAATTTACATATTAATGGGACAGTAGCATTTTCACTTTGAGTGAGGTACACTAACTTATAGTTGTTGCTAGGTGAGGGTTATACTCCCACACATGGGAACCCCATGTATTTACTCAAGGAGATTTTCCAGCTGTGGGAGAAGAAAATGGTATTAGAGGCTACATTCAGAAGAGCCACTTTGAAGAAGACTATGGATAAATGTGTTTGTTGTACTGCAGTGGCTTTTGTGTTGCTGTAATGCTGGAAGCTGTTACTGGGTCCTCCA
The DNA here is from genome assembly GCA_004026705.1 of Nesogale talazaci. Lineage (NCBI taxonomy): Eukaryota > Metazoa > Chordata > Mammalia > Afrosoricida > Tenrecidae > Nesogale > Nesogale talazaci. The sequence continues at coordinate 99,153 of PVJH01006677.1, forward strand.
CACAGATGCAGCCTCAAGTCAATCCCCTCTGACGAGGGACTAAGGATAGAAAAGGCTTTGTTATCGGACAGAGTGCACTGCAGGGTGCTTTTTTTTAAATATAGATTTTATTGGGGGCTCAAACATTTAATACATCATTTGTATTAAGCATATTTGTATACATGTTGCTACATTCATTTACATTATCTACTTGAACCCCCCAGCATAAACTCCTCTTCCCCTCTTTCTTCTAGTTCTTTATTTTTAATTCCAATTTCCCATATTTCCCTTTCCCCTTTTTCCTCCTGCATGAACTTCCAATAAATTACAAATTGTTATTACCTCTTCATATCTTACACTGTATAATGTGTCACTTCACTCACCTCCCCCAATGTCCACACCCCAGAGAGGAGGTTACATGCAGATCTGAGAAATTTGTTCCCTCTTTCTACTCCACCATCCCTTCACCCTTCATGTGTCACCACTCCCCACTAGTCTCAAGGGATTATCTATCCTAAAATCCACGTTTTCAACTCCAATGT